>VMDO01034187.1:0-17213 GCA_007922755.1 Pedetes capensis | reverse complement strand
TAATCACAAGAGCCAAGAAGTGGAAGCAACTCAAGTGTCCATGGATCACAGGTAACAAAAATATGGTCTGTTAAATGTGCAATGGAGATTACTTAGGTTCTTAACAAGGAAGAAAATTCTGATATGTGGTCCAGCATGTATGAGCCATAAGCATATTACGCTAAGTGAAATAAGCAGTTCATAAAAAGTCAAATCCACAGAAAGTAAAATGGTGGTTGTCAAGGAGTGGGGGGAAGGGAGAATGGAGAGTAGTTGCTTAATGAGTACAGAGTTTCATTTCTGCCAATGGAAAAGAGTTCTAGAGATTGGTTGTACAACATGAATACACTCAAAGTACTGAACAGCATACTTTAATAAATGGTTTAGGTGGCCAGACATGGCAATGCATGCCTGTAATGCCAGCAGATGGGAGGCTAAGATAGGAGTTTGAGGCCAGCCTAGGCTACACAGCAAGTTCAAGTCCACACTGGACAACAAAGTGGGATCCTGTCTCCTGCTTTCTTTCCTGCCCCATCCCCATACTTAGTTAGGGGTTGAATCCAGGGCTTTGCATATACTTTGGAAGTGCTCTAACACTGTACCCCCAGTCCATTTTTATTTTTTATTTTGAGACAAAATCTTGCTAAATTACACAGGCTGCCTCTGACCTCAAACTGGAGATCTTCCTGCCCCAGCCTCCTGTGTCGCTGGATTACAGGCATGTGCCACTGTGCCCAGTTTTCTTGCTGCTCTTAAAGAGGCTTATGGTTCAGTGAGGAACCCATTCCTTCGTTCAAATGTTCAAATAATATAGGGAAGTGAACGGACATATCAGAAAAGGTACCACTATGGGGTCGGATCTCATCAGATCTTGGAAGCTAAGTAGGTCAGGCCTGGTTAGTACTTGGATGAGAGACCACCTGGGAGCAATAAGTGCTGTAGGCTTGGGAGAAGGATCTGGCAACCCACTCCCAAAACACAGTCTGCCACTGAAAACTCCAGTAGAGAAGCAGTAATAATAGTGTTTCGCCTGTTGTATGTAGGGTTGCTATGAGTTGGATACCGGCTGGAAGGCACCTAACAACAAGAGACTATTAGGAGGATAGCACATTTATGGTAAGCCAGCCTCAAGGTACAATCCCTGGTGTCATTACATCTGCCTGATTTGGTAAATACTGACTGAGTGCCTACTACTGTGTACAATGCATATACTAAGTGCTGGACATACAGCAGGGACAAAGTCCTCAGTCTCGAGGAGCTCACAAGGAGGGAAGCCAGTCCTCTGATTCATCTCTGGCTGACTTTTAAACACACAAAAACTGTCCCAAACTTTCTCAACATCTTCCAAACCTCTGATCCTTCATGCTCTCCTAGTAGACACCGACTTCACGTCCTACCTGACTCAGAAGCTAAGGCCACCTGGCATGTATTCAGTTTGGCCTGGTTTCACAGTGAAAGCTGTTCCTACAGTGCCTTTGCTGTCTTCTCTTGGCCTGTCTGTCTTTCCTACCAGTGACCTCATAACATGCACAACTGCAGCAAACTATGGAGGCTCAATACAGGTATAGTGCTGATTCCTTCCTCCTTCCCTGGGTCCTCTGGCCACGAATATCCCTTCTTCTACTACTGTCAATCTATCCAACAAAAATCAGAGATTTTTCCATTGGTACAAAGACCTATGGCTCCTATAAAGGTTTTGTCTCTTACTGCTAAACTTCTCAAATGAAAAGGACTGGGCTAAAGTTAGGAGCAGACAGCTCTGATATGCTCATGTCAGGTAGGGTGACTGCAGTGATGCTAAAATACTATGTATTTCAAACAGCTGGAAATAAAGACTTGAGTGCTTTCACCATAAGAAATGATACATGTTTGAGAAGATAGGTTTACTCTGTGAAAATATTAAGTAATGTATACCTATACTGAAACATCAAATAGTACCCCATAAATAGGTACAAATGTTTTCATGTTTTTACACAGCAGTTTAAAAAGTAAATTCAATTTAAATTAAAATGGACTTTATTTTCAGAATAGTTTTAGATTTACCAAGCATTGAGGGTTCCAATATACCCTGCACCCAGTTCCTTCTGATTAATAACTTACATTGGCACCTTTGTTACAACAAATAAGCCAATACTGGTACATTACTGATGATTAAAGTAAGTATCTAAAAAAAAAGAAAACGAAAAAGGCCTGGGTTCAACCCCTCATACTGGAGAGGAGAAAAGATTGAGTAAAAATGTTTCTTATATACTTAATTTTTATCTAAATAATTTTTCTTCAGTAAATGAGACTATAAGGTGGTTTAGGAGGTCCACTCTGTAGACCTGTATATAAGAAAGGAGTATTGACAAAAAAACAGGTCAATAAAGGTTGAAGGAATTCTTATTTTACATAGGTCAAAATGAAGTCAAAACACATTTTGATTGTAAACATGGCTCATAATCTTGTTTGTGAGATTTTCTCAGAAAAGGGATTATAGTCTTTTGTAATTCATTCTTGGCCAGTGAGAGACTTAACTAGATTCAAAATCTGTAATTAAAGGGGTATGGCTCAGTGGTAGAATGTCTGCCTACCATGTGCCCTGGGTTCAATCCCTAGCACTGGCAGGTCTGGGATCTGTAACTAGAATCAAAGGGATTCCATCAACAGCATGAAAAGGTAACTCTCAGAATAGAAAAGATACTTGCAATACATATATTAAACAAACAAAACAAAATCTCATATCCAAGATCTCTAATGAACTTCTACAATTTAATAAAAAATCTCAAGAGAAAAATTTACACACACACACACACACACACACACACACACACACACAGAGAGAAACAAAATCCACAATGTGTATTACTTCATACCAACAGAGTGGCTAAAACCAAGTGTGGCTGACCATGGGGAGCAGTCTGAACTCTAATACACTGCGGCTGCTGCTGCCTCTTAGGTGCCATGGAATTGGGCCAGACTCATAACGACTCTATGTACAACAGAACAAAAGAGGCACTGTATCTGACAGTGCTTTTCTGCTACTCATAGGGTTTTCAATGGCTGATTGTTTTCAGGATTGGGTTGCCAGGTACTTTTCCAATTTTTCTGGTGCTGGGAATCGAACCCCAGGCTTCAAAGCATGTGGAGCAGCTCTGTGTCAACTGAGCTAAACCCCACCCCCAATATACTGCTCATTGTTGTTGTTGTTGTTAGGTGCTGTTGAATTGGTGTCTGACTCAGCGACCCTATGTATTCATATGGTTTTCAATGGCTGATTGTTTTTTTTCTTGGGAGTGAGTTGCTTGGTCCTTCTCTTAAGTCACCTGGTGTTCCCAGGTGGTCTCCCATCCAAGTATTAACCAGGCCCAACCCTGCTTAGCCTCTGAGAGCTGACATGATCGGATGCCACTGTGGTACAGCTGCAGGCCAATATACTGCCACTGGACGGTTAATATGATTTAACTCCCAAGCACAGAAACATAACACTGAGTAAAAGATGACACAGAAAAAAGAACATATTATATGAATCTATTCATACAAACTACTAAATACACAAGAAAATGAACCTATGTGGTACAATCAAAAACTATGGTGAATGTTTAAATTGAAAACTTACTGTACTAAAAGACACATTCCTATTAAACCTCCCTTAAAATACTCCCTGGCTTTGAACACACTACATCATTTTGGACACTTTGTGAAGCAGCTACAGAAGTCCCCTTTGTGAAAGTGTCTTTAGTTTCATCCTCCATTGACAAAGCTCCATGTCACAAATGACTTCTGGTATGGCAATTTCTATCTAATAACCTTACAGTGTGTCTTCATCCACTTTATTCGCTGGATCTGGCACTGTGCAACTTCTGGCTCTTCCCCAAAGGTAAATGTTTTGAATCAATTCAGAACATCCAGGCAGCCATGACAGGACAACTGAAGACACTCACAAAGAGGACTTCCAGAACAGCTTTAGAAAGTAGCAAGAACCATGGGATAAGAGTGTCTGAAGACAGGAAGAGGATTTTGAGGTGGATTGATGGCAATGTGTCTTTTACTGTAATAATTTTTTTTTCCCCCGGTACTGGGAGTTGAACCCAGGGCCTCGCGTTTGCATGTTTTGGAAGTGCTGGACCACTGAGCTGCACCCTCAGCCCTTTTTTTTTTTTTTTTACTTTCTCTAAGACAGAGTCTCCCTAAATTATGCAAACTGCCTGTGGTCTCGAACTTGCGATTCTTCTGCCTCTGCTTCCCAAGCTGCTGGGATTACAGATGTGCGCCATTGTGTCCAGCTGTAGTAAAAATTTTTAGACATTTAAACATTCACCATATCATCTGATCACACCTTGTATGTTGTCATATGTGAGGACAGGGTTGCTTTGGGACAATAACAACTGGAAAGAAGTTAAAAGGACCTTCTGAGCTGCTGGGGTTCAGACTGGAACTGGAAGTTGGTTAGTTACATGGGTGCGTTCAGTTTGTGAACATGTATCAAGCTGTAAACTTACAATATATGCACTTTTTTTGCATGCACATTATAGGTATATAAAAGTAAAAAAGTAAGACCAAGCTGAGCTTAATCCCAGGAATGCAAAATTGGTTCAAGATTAGAAAATATATTAGTGTTATCTGAAACTTGTAACAGATTGAAGGAGAAGAGCCACAGAACATTTCTATAGATGCAATAAAAAAGTATCTATGGAAACTCAATCATTTAGAACAAAAAGTTATTTCAAAAAACTTGAAAATGAAAACCTTATGAAAAGCCAGAAACGTCCATTATTCAATAGAAGCTTTCCTTTTAACATCAGAACAAGCCAGAGATGCCTCCTATCATCACTGCTCTTGAACTTTGTAACATAGGGTCTGGTCAGGCTAACAGAGTAAGACAAAACAGAAAGAAATCTAACCAACGAAAAGAAATAAAATAGCCACGACTTTCAGATGACAAACTTGTCCTAAAAAATCATTTTTATTTTCTTAATTTATTATTACTATTGCTATTATTATTATTATTATTAGCAATGCTGGGGGTTAAACCCAGGGCCTCACAAATGATAGGCTAACACTCTACCACTAAACTGCAACCCTAATCCCTTTTTATTTTGAGACAAGGTTTCACTAAATTGCTCAGCATGCCTCTGGCCTTGAACCTGCAGTCTTCTTGCCTCAGCCTCCCAAGTAGCTGGGATTACAAGTGTGAGCCACAGTGCCCAGCTCCTAAAAGAATTTCAACATGAATTACTGGAATAACAGCAAGGTTGTTGGACATAAGAAAATCAACTTACAAAAGCCAAATGTATTTCAATAAACCAGCTACAAATAGATATCACAACAGTAACAACAAATGGAAGATACCAAAGAATAAATTTAACAAAAGATATACAAGAATACCACAGAACTTTACAGGAAAATCTGAGAAAACAGTGTGGCATTACCTAGTGAACATGGATATGCCCTATGACCTAGAAGGTTGTTACCAGTGATCTCTTGTGTATCAGGAAAAATGAACACTGTAATAACAAAAAACAACCCAAATGTCTATAAATACTAGAATGGATAAACTGTGGTATATTTATACAATGTTACTCGTAACAGTGAAAATGAGCAACTACACTCCAAAACATGTTGTGGTTATTAGGTGCCATTGAGTCAGTGTCTGACTCACAGACCCTGCATACAACAGCTAAAACAGTATTGTTTATGCTGTTCATTGGGTTTTCAATGGCTGATTGTTTTTTTCTTGGAAGTAGGTTACCCGGTCCTTCTCCCAAGCCTATAGCACCTGTGTTCCCAGGCAGTCTCCCATCCAAGTACAACCACACTTGACCCTGCTTAGCTTCTTAGATCTGACAGGATTGGATGCCACAATGTTAAGGCTATAGTGAACTCCAAAACACAGTAAGTGAAAAAAAGCTAGCTGAAGAATATCTGTAGTATGATTTCACTTATTGTAATTATTCAAAACCAGAAATACTATATGTTATACTGTTTAAGGACAAACACACAGGGTAATTAACGCATGTCAAGGTACTTAACAGATAATAAGCACTCAAAGAAGAGAACAGTCATGTCTGAGATTGCACAGAACCATCAGAAAGGGGAAGAGAGTGGTACCAGAGGCCAGATAGGAACAAAAGTCTACTGAAAGATAAAGAAAGCACCAGGCCCATGGTATCATAGGGAAATCCTATCATTTAAAGATAAGGTGGTCCCACCTGCCTAGTATATGCAAGGCCCTTTGGTTCAATCCCAGGACAAAAGAGAAAACATAAAGTGGTCCTTATGTTTTATGCTATTTCAGAACACAGTAAAAGAAAAATTTCAAATTCATTTTAAGAAGCAAGTGTCATACTAAGCCCCAAATCAAAGATAGCACACAACAGATACCTTAGATTAATATTTGTTATGAATACAAACATAAAATCTTCAAATGTTAGCAAAATGAAACACCACAGTATTCCAAGAATTGCAGGAGGTTCAATATAAGGTTCAATATAAGGACCTGGCAACACCCTCCCAAAAATCAATCTGCCATTGAAAACCCTATGAACAGCAGAGAAGCACTGACAATAGTGTTTCCCCTGTTGTACAGAGGGTCGCTATGAGTCAGATACTGATTCGACGGCACCTAACAACAACAACAACAACAACAACCAAGAAAAAAATCATCTGATCATCTCTACAGAGGCAGAAAAAACATTTGACAAAATTCATCCACGTATGTTAAAAACAACCAAAGTAGGAAGTGATGGGTACATTTCCTTAAGTAAATAAAACACACCTCAGCCAGAAGCCACCATCTGACTTAATCGGGAAACACAAGAGGTCTTCATGCTAAAGTCACAAGCCACATAAAGCCAAAATAATGTCAATTTACATCTTTATAGGTAATCATTAAATTTCAGGATTCTACATATACATTTACTAGCTCTTGAATGCTAAATTCTGTCTTGCTGGGGCAACCAAACAAACTCGTTAGAATAAAATTTGGGTATTCTTATGCCTATTTCTGTCATACTTTTGAGGTGGCAAGAAATAAGTGGTTCTGCAGAGCAGTTATGTCAGAGTGGACAGAGAATGATAAATGTCTTCTTTTTCCACTCCCTTTGGATGAAAGGGACCAAGAATTTTAATATCAATTTTATCATTATTTCTATGTCAAGTAAGGGCTATCCTGAAAGATTACTTGAAAATATCAGAAGAGGTAATCACAGGCAGAATGTCTCAGTAAGGGAGATGAATTTTTGGGTTTTGTGTGTGATTATTGAGGGGGTGTCCAATCAAGGTCCGTGCACACTGGGCAGGCACACTGCTACTAAGCTAAATCCCCAGCCCCTGGTGACAAGTGGATTTTCACTGGTCTTAAACATTAAAAAAAACTGTCTTCCTACGTGGCCTAGGCTGGCCTCAAACTCATAACCCTCCTTCCTCAGCCTCCTGAGTGCTGGGATTACAGGTAGGCACTATCACACCCAGCCATCAAATATTTTCACATGCTTATATGACCCTCTAGTAAAAATTAACTTGTGGAAAAGTCTACACTCATTTCTGTTGTTTCTTTTTAAAGCATGTGACTCAACCATGGAACAGAAACAAAGGTGATTTTATGGGAAAAAGTATAAATTTTTTTGAGGATAGGTTCAGCTTTGGTATATTGACAAAAAAATTTTCTAACAAGCCCCAAAAGCAAACATTTCCACATCTCTGTTGAAGCAATAAATAGCAGTAACCAGAACTAAGTTATTGACTCAAGATAAATCCTGTGGCCAAGGTAATTCCATTTATTTTTTATTTTTTATTTTATTTTTTTGTGGTGCTAGGGGTTGAACCCAGAGCCTCGAGCTTGCATGCTTTGCAAGTGCTGTACCAATGAGCTGCACCCTCAGCCCATTGTTTTTACTTTTTGAGACAGGGTCTCACTAAATTACCCAGACTGCCTCAGGTCTCAAACTTGTGATCCTCCTACCTCCGCCTCCGGAGTCACTGGGATTACAGGCATACCACAGTACCTGGCCCCAAGGTGAATTCCATAGGCATTACTCTCTACTTTGCAAGTCTGACTTGTATTCAGTGATAATTTAGGTTAACAGGAAAATGTGTTGTTTTTGCTTGATTTGCTTTGCTATACAGCAAAGCATTTTCTTCCTTCCTTTCTCCTCTTCCTATTTCTTTTTTCTAGTTTTTTGAGATAGGGTCTTTCTATGTATCTCAGGTTGGCTTCAAACTTGTAATCCTCCTGCCTCAGCCTCCTAAGTAATGGAATTATAGGTTTAGACCACCATCCCCAGTTGTCTTTTCTTCTCTAAAGAGATTGTCCTAGCTAGGCACTGTGGTGCACACCTGTAATCCTGGCAACGTGGGAGGCTCGGGCAGGAGAATCGCAGGTCACAGGGAGGCTGTGCAATTTAACAAGAGTTTGTCTAAAAATTGTACTTTTTAGAACTGCTTTTAATCAGTTCTATTTGAGTATTTCTGCATTTCTGAAATGCTACATTTTTCCCAGTGTCAATTTGGTAGCGGGAACATTCATTACAGCCACTAGGTAAAAACTCTCCAGTTAATCCATCTGAATAATCTGTGAACTAAACTACTACTCTCATATAGAACTGGGAAGTTCCAGCTTTACTTTTAGCGTATGCAAAGTACAGTCATTTTCCTCAAGGGTTTAATTTTGGGCTTTTCACATCAAAGTACACCGATTTGCTCATTTTTAACCTCGTTTTTTTCCCCATTATATCTCAATGATTATCCAGAGATTTTTTTCTTTTTTAAAGACAGAGTCTCCCCATGTAGCTCAGGCTGGTCTCAAACTCATAATCTTTCTGTCCTGGCCTTTCCAATGGCGAGATTATAGTTGTGCCCCAGGACACCGGGCTATGCAGAGATTTCTTAGGTCAACTGTAACTAAAACAGCTCTCCCGTATGAAGGAAACAATCCACATATAAGTCCTCTTCTGTATTAATTTCATTTCAGGTCCCTGAGGCTATGACAATATCAGAATTGGAAAGGACCTCTCTAGAGACCATCCTAATCCTTTCTTTTACAGACGAAGAAAACTAAAGCCTGCAGGAGCAAAGTGACTGGTAGAACCCCACCCAACATGTCAGTGCCAGCAGAGACCCAGGCTTGGGTCTCTTGACTTGGTGACTCGTGATCCTTTAACTGGCTGAAAGCTGCCTTTCATGGCTACACTCAAATTTCAGCACAACCTCACAAAAGTACCTTTCTGAAAGGGACTCACCAACTCTTTAAAGAAATTAAATCTCAAACTAAAGTTACAAATACAGTTCTTCAAAATAATTTTATCAGCATGATGCCACATTATCTACTACTTTAGTGTTTACTTCCTACAAACAAAACCATTGTCACACATAACGAAAATGCAAACTTATTAACAATAATACATTACTATAATGTAATCCCTAGTTGTCGCAGCCACAGCATCCTAGCCTGATCTCGGAAGCAAAGTAGGGTTGGCCTGGTTACTCCGTGGATGGGAGACCACCTGGAATACCAAGTGCTGCAAGCTAGAGAGAAGGACCTGGCAATCCACTCCCGAAACAATCTGTCAATGAAAATCCTATGAATAGCAGAGAAGCATAGACAACAGTGCCAGGCATGGAACAGTGTTGGAAGGTGTTTTGTTCTGTTGTACACAGGCTTGCTCTGAGTCAGACTCGACTCAATGGCACCTACCAACAACAAAATCCTCAGTTTTCTATATAGTTTTGCCAATTATGCCAAATTCAGAACCACGTACTGCATGTAGTTGTCACGTGTCTTTAGACCCTTTCAGAGTTTCACCACCTTGACTTTTTTTTCTCTTTGAGGATTATAGGTCAGTTATTTTGTGAAACATCCCCGAATTAGGATTCCACCAACACTGCCTCATGGTTCAATCTGGATTATGCACCAAACTCTTGGTTGTCTCTATTCTCAAGGAACACTTGAAAAGTGGGCAAAAGATATGGACACCTCGAGGAAGATACACAAATGGTTAATCAGCTCATAAAAAGATGCGCATCACTAGTTATGAGGGAGATACAAAGTAAAACCATTATATCATGGCACTTATATGCCTACCAGACGCAATATAAGCAAAATGGCTGATAAAACCCAGTGTTACTAAGGATGTGAAGAAACTGGTACCTTCCATGCACTGCTGACAAAAAGGTAAAATGGTGCAGCTACTTTGAAAAACAGTCTGGTAGTTTCTTAAAAACTTAAGAACACACCAATTTTCAAAAAGTGTCAAAGCCATTAAAGCCAAAAGGAAGTCTGAAACTGTTCTAGACTGAAGGCAACAAAAGAGCCAGAACAACTAAATGCAAAACCTGATGGTTACATGAGGTCTGAAGGACAGAGAGACATCATGCGTCAGGCTGTGCTATGGTTACATAAAAGAACATCTTTGTGTGTACGTTAAAATGTTCTGGGGAGACTCCATATTATATCAGCAATTTATTCTCAAATGGCTCAGGAACAGAACTTCCTTGTGCTGTCCTTGCTACACTTCTGTACCTTTAAGAATAAGGAAAAATGCACAGCATTAAAAATGTTTTAAGCATTACAGAAAAAGAGAAAAACCTCTCTCTCTTTCTGATTTATAAAAGTAAAGACTTAAATACACATGACAGCCTGGCACCTTCCCACTGAAAAGTAAACTTCTCAAGGGTGAGGACTAGTTTTCCTTCACTACTTTCAGTGCCTAGTATAGTGACCTCCACAATGGTACTCAAGTTTGTTTAGTTAATTAATTAGAGGTATAATTTAAAATAAAAATAAATCATCACCCCCCCCCAAAAAAAACCCCGTATACACATCATCATTTGTCATTAGGTGCTGTCAAGTTGGTGTCTGACTCACAGCAACCCTACATGCAACAGGCCAAACACTATTGTCAGTGCTTCTCTGCTATTCATAAGGTTTTCAATGGCGGACTAATTTTTGGAAGTGGGTTGCCAGGTCCTTCTCCCAAGCCTACAGCACCTGGTGGTCCCAGGCAGTGTCCCATCCCTGACCCTGCTTAGCTTCTGAGATCTGATGGGATCGGACACCACAGTGCTATGGATGCAGGCATATACACTTCACTACCCCGTAATCTTGGGGCTGGGATTTAGCAGTGCGCTGCAGTCTCTGGGGCCCCAAATTCAATTCCCAGCACCACAAAAATGGGAACAGGGCCTGACAATCCACTCCCAAGGAAATCCCGAAGCACTCAGCCATTGAAAACCCTATAAGGGTCGCTATGAGTCGGATACCGACTTGACGGCACCTAACAACAACAACAACAACAACCCTATAATTCAGCAAGTATGCTTCTAGGTATCTACTGAAGAGAAATAAACACATGTCCACACATATAAATGAATGTTCACAGCAGCATTGTTCGTAACAAATAAGAACCGAGAACATTCCAAAGGTCCATCATCTGTTATATTTGTTCAGCTAACCACTGTGGTGACCAAAAGCAATGAAGTACTGGTCCCAACAACAGTGTGGGTGAACTGCAAAAACATCTTAAGTGGGGGAAAAAAAAAAACCAACCCACCAGATACAAAATGCTACATCTTACATGATTTCATTTCCATGAAAATTCTAGAATGCTCAAAACAAAGTAGATCAGGGTTGCTGGCAGTGTTGTAAGGAGTGGGAATTGATTACAAATAGCAAGAGGGAATCTTTTTGAATGATAGTAATTTTTTTTTTTTTTTTTTTTTTTTGCGGTACTGGGGGTTGAACCCAGGGCCTCGTGCTTGCAAGCTTTGCAAGTGCTAGACCACTAGGCCGCACCCCCAGCCTATTTTTTTTCTTAGTTTTTGAGACAGGGTATCGCTGAATTATGGAGACTGCCTCTGGTCTTGAACTTGCGATCCTCCTGCCTCTGACTCTCCAGTCGCTGGAATTACAGGTATGAACCACCACGCCCAGCTGAATGATGGTAATATTCTAAAATTGGATTGTGGTGGTTGCACAATTCTGAAAACCTAATAAAAATCACTGAACCCTTAAAACTTTATGTAATTATTCAAATATAAGGTTGCCAGGCATGGTGGCTCACACCTGTAATCCCAGTGACTTGGGAGGCAGAAGCAGGATTGCAGATTCAAGGGCAGAGGCAGCATGCATAATTTAACAAGACCCTGACTCAAGATAAAAAATTAAAAATGGGCTAGGGGTGCTGCCCAGTAGTAGAACACTTGCAAAGTATGTGTGAAGCCCTGGGTTCAATCCCCAAGTACCAAAATTATCTATCTACCTACCTACCTATCTATCTATCTATCTAGATCTATTTATCTATCTATCTAGATAGATACATATATATATGCGCGCGTGTGTTTATGTGTGTGTGTGTGTATACATATATATGTATACATATATATGGTAGAATGGGCTGGGATTTAGCTCAGTTGGTAGAGCACTGCGCTGCAGTCTCTGAGGTCCCGAGTTCAATTCCCAGCACCACAAAAATGGGAGAAAGACCTGGCAATCCACTCCCAAGGCAATCCTGAAACAGTCAGCCATTGAAAACCCTATGAGGGTCGCCATGAGTCGGATGCCAACTCGACGGCACCTAACAACAACATACGTGGTAGAAGGTTAGAGATAGGCTCCTCTTGCTTATTGTTTGGTGGGTTTTTGTTTTGTTTTGTTTTTTGGTGTGTCTGTGTGTGGTACTGGGGGTTTGAACCCAGGGCCTCACATTTGCATGCTTTGCAAGTGCTGGACCACTGAGCTGCACCCCCAGCCCATTTGTTTTTTACGTTTTTGAGACAGGGTCTCGCTAAGTTACTCAGACTGCCTCTAGTCTCGAACTTGCAATCCTCCCGCCTCTGCCTCCCAAGCTGCTGGGATTACAGGTGTCCGCCACCACGCCTGGCATTTGGTGGGTTTTTAAAATTCAGTGTAGTGTAAAAGGGTGAATGAGGCTTCATCTTACAAGAGGTATTTGAGCATTTTAAAAGACCTTGTTAACCCAAATTAAAATCCAAACCACGAACTGTAAGACCTTGATAACTGGTAGGCACTGTGGCCTTCAGTCTCTCAATTTGCCTGGCTCCTCAGCAGACTCACATGTCAGACATCCCTCAAGCACCTGGGCTTGGAAATGGAAACTTATCAACAATACAAAACAAACTGCAATCTGAGTGATAAGCGTTTAAATTTGTGTCAGAGGACCATGAACCGCTGAGAGGAAACTATTAACTTTCTTGGCCTGGATGTCCCACCAGGTTTTTGTCAATTGTGGTTTCATTTCTTAAAGTAGAAGATGATTCCTAAATGGGTGACAATTATGATCTAAGTTCAAATTCTAAGAACAAAGACAACAGATACAATCTGCTTACTATAGGAACTGCTCAGAGGGACTTCAACATGTTTGTGCATAAGCCATCTTTTTTAGTTTCTAGTTGCCTAAATATAAACAAACAAAACACCAGAGAAAGCTACTTAAAATTAAGTGACTTTCAAAAGAGCATTTTAGAATATATTTGTTACCACGTAAAAAGAGAAATAAAGGGAAGCTACCTAGAAGGAACTCAAAGCCAACATCCTGACCAACCCTTCCCAATCCTCTCTTCAAACCGCTCCCTTCCTTCAACCAGGCAGCCAGCAGACTATATGTTCCTTGAAGACATTTTGTTCACTGAGGTGGCTACAGCACCTGAAACATCACCTAGGCCAGTGTATTTGTTAAATTAATTAATCATTAACTTGGAAACCAAAGTAGAATTAGACATTCTGTCCAGAATGGTCTCTTAATGGTACTGTAAAAAGCATACACCACCACCAGTGGGTAAGGGTCCCTTTCTCCCTGCATCCTCACCAATATTGTTGTTGTTTGTTTTGTTGATGGTAGCTACTCCGACTGGAATGAGATGGTATCTCAATGTAGTTTTGATTTGCATTTCCCTGATGACTAAGGATGTTGAACATTTTTCCATATAATTGTTGGCCATCTGTACTATTTTGAGTAATCTCTGGTCAGCTCTTTTGACCATTTTTTTGATTGAACACTTTGGGCTTTTTGGTTTATGGTTTATTTTTTTGGTTTTTTTTTTTTTTTTTTTTTTTTTTTTTTTTTTTTTTTTTTTTTTTTTTTTTTTTTTTTTTTTTTTTTTTTTTTTTTTTTTTTTGAGCTCTTCATATAATCTACTTATTAATCCCCTGTCTGATATATAGCTGGCAAAAATTTTCTCCCATTCTGTAGCCTGTCTCTTCTCTCTGGTAATTGTGTCCTTTGCATTGCAAAAGCTTTTCAATTTCATACCATCCCATTTGTCAATTCTTGCTATTGTTTCCAGTGCTTTGGGGGTGCTATTTAGAAACTCCTTGCCTATGCTAATACCTTGAAGTGTTTTCCCTGTTTTCCTCTAAGCAGTTTCAACATTTCAGTTGATCCATTTTGAACTGATTCTTGCATAAGATGAGAAAGGGACCTAGTTTCAATCTTCTGCAAGAGGATATGCAGTTCTCACAACACCATTTGTTGAAGAGGGTATCTTTTCTCCAACTTATATTTTTGGCACCTTTGTCAAATATCTGGTGGCTGCAGTGGCATGGGTTTATTCCTGGATCCTCTATTCTAGTCCACTGGTCTTTGTGCCAGTACCAGTCTTTGTTACTATAGCATTGTAGTATAATTGCTCTTTTTGTTCAGGATTGTTTTAGTGATTTGAGATGTTTTGTGCTTCCATATGAATTTTAGGAATGTCTTCTCTATTTATGGGGATTGCATTAAATCTGCCAACTGCTTTTGGTAATATAGTTGTTTTCATAATAGTAATTCCTCCAAACCATGAGCATGAGAGATCTTTCCACCTGATGTCTTCAATCTCTTTCTTTAGTGTTTTAAAGTCTTCATTATAAAGATCTTTTGACCTCCTTGGTTTATTCCCAGGTATTTTATTTGTTTTGAAACTATTGTGAATGGGATTGTTTTCCTGGTTTCTTTGACCTTATTTGTATGAAGAAAAGCTATTGATTTTTGTATTTTAATTTTGTGTCCAGCCACTTTCAAATTCTCTGTCCCGAGTAGTGTTTACCATCTCTAAGAGTATTCTGGTGGAGTGTTAAAAGTCTTTTAAGTATAGGATCACAATGTCCGCAAACAGGGATAATTTAACTTCTTCCTTTCCTATTTGGGTCCCTTTTATTTCCTTCTCTTGTCTTATTGCTGTAGCTAACAATTACAACATTGAATAGCAGGGGAAGACAGTGAACACCGTTGCCTTGTTTATGATTTTAGGGGAAATGCTTAAGTGTGAGCCATTGCACCTGGCAGGTGTGGGTTTTTCATATATTGCCTTTATTATTTTCAGGTATGTTCCTTCACTTCCTAGTTTCTTCAATGCTTTTATCACAAAGGTATGTTGGAGTTTTATTCTGCCATAAAGAAGGACAAAATTATGGCATTTTCTAGAAGATGGATGGAAGATCATCATTTTAAGCAAAATAAGCCAGACTCAGAAAAATAGACATAGAATGTTTTCTCTCATATGTGGATGTTAGTCTTCCATATATATTCATTATTAAAACAAATAGGTCATGAAAGTAAAGTGTGCCCAAGTAGGGAAAAGGGATAAAGAAAAAGGGGAGGGGCCAAGAAGAAACACTAATAAGAGAAAAGAAACATCACATTGCCCTTACAGCAAAATCAGGATGTACGTATATAGAGAAAGATACTCATACAAAAGACATGCAAGTGCAAGGGGGACCATTGGAAGGCAGGTAGAAGATGGGGGACAGGGGTCATGAGAGTAAGGAGGAAGTGAACATGAACAATGTACAATGAAACACATGTACGGAAGTATGATGAGACCCATTAAGTTGCATTAAAAATAAACAATAAAAATACAGAAAAATACACACACACACATACCATATTACACAGTAATTTATTTTCCAATCAGTTTGTCCCCAGCATAGCAGGGCAACCTTCTTGAAGAACGCAGGAACATGGCACAGGCCTGGGCAGAGAATCAACCCTGACTGAAATCAAAGAATGAGTGTGTGAACCCCTTAAGATCACACAACTAGAACTTGACACCAAACTTTTCTCATCCCAAGTCCAATATTTTCAAGTCTGCACATGCTGTTTCACATTCCAGGAAGATATTCCCTGAGACTGAGGTGAGGGAAGACCCAGGACTTGTTAGGCCCATTTATTTCAGGGGAATAACAAACGGAGCATTAAACAGGTATTCAGTACTCAGCATGTCAAAAACACTGTCTCCTTACAACACTGTGATATGTATGTTACTACACTCCTCCTTTTGCAAATGAGGAAAAAAGGCTTGGGTCGAGTAACTTGCCACAGTCATATTTAAGAGGACAAAACACCTCCACCCACTGTAGAGACATCACAAGATAAAATTCTGAGGTGAAGGCTATGGTGAGGGATCAGGTATGCTAGATTCAGAAAATCTGATCAAGAGGTTCCTGAGTGAGTGGTGGGTTCTTAGGTGTTTATCACTAGGCTGCATAACCCATAAAGTTATTCCTCAGTATCCAAGAGATTACTTCTAGGACTCCTTAAGGGTACCAAAATCCATGGGTGCTCAAGTCCCTTATATAAAAGGCACAGAGTTTGCATACAGCCCTACCCATCCTCCCATGTTTGTCTGTTTGTTTATTTAGCAGTACTAGGGGGGATGAACCTACACCCTCTCACATGCATTAAGCTGCACACCCAGCCTCCTTTTACTTATTTTTTATTCTGAGACAGGGTCTCCCCAAGTTGTGCAGACTGCCTTTGGTCTAGAACTCACAATCCTCATGCCTCAGTCTCCTGAGTTGCTTGGATTTCTGTTCGTCACTTTGCTCCTACCACTTAGCACATGCGTATATTTTTAATTGTTGTTAGGTGCCCTTGAGTCGGGTCCAACTCATAGGGTTTTCAATAGATGATTGTTGTATTTAGTAAACAACTGAAAATTAAGAAACTAGTAGGGGTGAGGAGAAATGACCATGACGTTCCGCACAAGTACTAACCTGCTTTAACCTTTCCGGTCTCGATATATCCACTTTTACCCTCTGCCAGTTTCCTCTTCAGCCTAAGTCAATTCCAACCATCATCCTATATTCCACGGTCAACGCATTCAGAAACCCAGGCTGCAGGAACCCTGTTTCCAGGTAGCGTGGTATAAGACAAGAAAGCCCATGGTCATTAAGGGAAAAAGACACAGGCTTTGGGGTCCAGAGAAATCTCAGTCCTGCTATATGGGCTGTGAACCACAGACATGTTACCTGACACTTG
>VMDO01034186.1:0-17233 GCA_007922755.1 Pedetes capensis | reverse complement strand
AATCTAGGTGCTCTTCAAGAGATCAATGGATAAAGAAAATGTGGTATGCATACCTAATGGAGTATTAGTAAATCATAAAAAGAATGAAATCATGTCATTGAAAGGAAAATGGATAAACTAGGGATAATCATATTAAATGAAATAAGCCAAGTTCAGACAAATATTGCATGTTTTCTCTCATATTCAGAATCTAGATTTTGCAAAGAAAACATAAATGTAGAAGGGGGGCTATTGGGGAACAGAAGGAGAGACAGAGGGAGGAGGAGAGGAGAACAATTAGGGTGATATGACCAAATATGTTACATGTTGTCCACATCTGTCAGTTTGTTGTATCATGGGGACTTGCATGTTGCTGTAATGCTGAAAGCTATGCTACCACTACTACAGATACCAACATGGTCACACATGGAGGACAAGTTTCAGCTGAGCATCCAGACTAAGACAGATTAGGGAGAAGGATCTGCCAGCCCACTCCCAAAACTATTAACCATTGGACACCACATGAATATCAGAGTAACCCTGTAAGATATAGTGCCAGAAAATGAGTCCTTCCCATGGTTGGAAAGCACTCAAAGGATGACTGGGAAGGATTTTCCTCCTCAAAGAAGAGTCTAACTTACTGATAGAAATGGAATAAACCTTAGGGACCTCCATTTGCTGATGTAGCATGATTCAAAATGAGGAGGAACTGTAAACATCTGTTAATAATGAGAAAATGGAATGTACATAGTATGAATTTAGGAAAAGTAGAAATCATCAAAAGGAAAATGGACCACATAAACATTGACATTCTAGGCATCAGTGAGCTAAAATGGACTGGCATGGGCCATTTTCAGATAATCATGTGATCTACTATGCTTGTTGTTGTTGTTGCTGTTAGGTGCCGTTGAGTCGAGTCCAACTCAAAGTGACCCGATGTACAACAGATCGAAACACTTGCTGATTCTGTGCCAGGCAAACCATCTTATTTATGTTTAGGCCCATTGTTGCACACACTGTGTCAATCCATCTGGTGGAGGGTTTTCCTCTTTTGCATTGACCGGCCACTCTCCCAAACATGATGTCCTTCTCCAGGGATTGATCTCTCCTGACTGCATGTCTGAAATATGTAAGACGCAGTCTGGCTATTCTTGCTTCCAAGGAGCACTCTGGTTGCACTTCTTCTAGGACAGATTTGTTGGTTCTTTTGGCATTCCATGGTATATTCAATAGACATCTCCAGCACCACAATTCAAAAAGCATCAATTCTTTTCCTGTCTCCCTTGTTCAATGTCCAGCTTTCACAACCATATGATGCAGCTGAAAATACCATGGCATGAGTCAGATGCACCTTTATCTATTATGCTAGAAATGGCAAATTAAGAGAACTGAGGTTGTATTCATCAAAAAAGACATCTCAAGATCTGTCCTGAAATACAATGCTGTCAGTAATAGAATAATATCCATATGTCTACAAGGAAGGCAATTAATATGACTATTGTTCAAATTTACACACCCACCACTAAGACCACAAATGAAGGTAGGGAAAATTTTTATCAGCTCCTGTAATCTGAAATAGATCAAACATGAAATCAGGATGTACTGATAATTACTGGTGATTGGAATGCAAAAGGTGGAAATAAAGAAGAAAGCTTGGTAGCTGGAATATATGGCCTTGATGACTGAACTGATATTGGAGACCACATGATGGAATTTTGTCAGACCAATGATCTTTTCAATGCAAATACATTTTCACACCAACACAACCAGTTACTATACCCATGAAAATCATCAAATGGAACACACAGGAACTAAATTGAACACATTTGTGGAAAGAAATGGTGAAAAAGCTCAATATCAAATGTTAGAACAAGACCTGATGCTGATTATGGACCAGACCATCAACTGCTCATATGCAGGCTCAAACTGAAACTGAAGGAAATTAGAGCAAGTGTACAAGAACCAGGGTATGACCTTCAGTATATCCCACTTGAGTTCAGAGACCACCTCAAGAACAGGTTTAATGCATTAGACACAAATGGCAGAAGTCCAAATGAGTTGTGTCATGATATAAAAGATATCATTCATGTGGAAAATAAAAGAGAGAAAAAAGATTAAATTACATGTTAAAAGAGACTCTGAAACTTGTCCTTGAACATAGAGTGGCTAAAGTAAAAGGAAAACATGAAAGTTAAGGACCTAACAGAAGATTTTGAAAGGCAGCTTGAGAAGACAAAATCAAATATTGTAATAACATGTGCAAAGAACTGGAGATAGAAAACCAAAAGGAAAGAACATGCTCTGTTTTCCTCAAGCATAAGGAACTGAAGAAAAAGTTCAAGCCTTGAGTGGCAATAGTGTAGGATTCTACAGGGAAAATATTAAATGACATAGGAAACATCAAAAGAAGATGGAAGGAATACACAGCATCATTATACCAAAAAGAACTGGTGGATGACCAACCATTTCAAGAGTTTGCATATGATCAGGGACCAATGATACTGAAGGAAGTAGTGGACACTGCCTGGAAGGAATTGGTGAAACACACAGCTCCAGGAATTGATGGAATACCAATGTAGATGTTTCAACTAACAGATGAGCACTGGATATGCTCATTTGTTTATGCCAAGAAATTTGGAAAACAGCTACCTGGCAAACTGAATGGAAGAGAACCATATTTGTGTTTATTCACAAGAATTGGGATCCATCCAAATTTGGAAGCTATCTAATGATATAATTAATAACACATGCAAGCAAAATTTCGCTTAATATCATTCAAAAGTGACTACACGAGTATATAGAGAGGGAACTGCAGGAAATCAAGCTGGATTCAGAAGAAGATGTGGAACCAGAGCCATCATTACTGATGTCAGATGGATATTAGTCAAAAGAAGAAAATACCAGACAGATATCTATCTATGTTTTAACAACTATGCAAAGGCATTTGACTGTGTGAATCATAACAAATTATGGATAACTCTGAAGAGAATGGGAATACCAGAGCACTTAATGTACTCATGAGGAGTCTATACATGGACCAGGAAGTAGCCATTTGAACAGAACAAGGAAACACTGCCAGATTTAAATTTAAGAAAAGTGTGTCACAGCTATATCCTTTCACCATACCCCTTCAATCTCTACATTGAGCAAATAATCCAAGAAGCTGGACCTTATCAAGAAGACCAAGTTGTAAGGATTTTTATTTTGTTGATGTTGAGAGGCAATCCTTACTGCTTTCAAATCCTCCTTGCTTTCAACAAACACAATTATGTCATCTATATAACATGGGTTATATAGATTTTAAACATTTACTGATGAAGATCAAAGAACACAGCCTTCAATACGGATTTCACCTCAACATCAACAAAACAAAACTCCTTACAACTTGGTCAGTAAGCAACTTCATGATAAGTGGAGAAAAGATTGTGGTTGTCGAAAATTTTCCTTTCTTGGTCCTATAATCAACCCCTGTGGAAGCAGCAGTCAAGAAATCAAAAGATGCATTGACTTGGGAAAAGCTGTAGCAAAAGACCTCTTTAAAGTGTTGAAATGTAAAGACGTCACATTGAGATGAAGGTGTGCCTGACTCATACCATGGTATTTTCAGTAGCATCATATGGTTGTGAAACCTGGACACTGAATAAGAGAGACAGGTGAAGAACTGATACTTTCGAATTATGGTGCTGGAGATGAATATTGAATATACCATGGACTGCCAAAGGAATCACAGATCTGTTCTAGAAGAAGTACAATCAGAGTGCTCCTTGGAAGCAAGGATGGCTAGACTGCATCCTACATATTTTGGACATATAGTCAGGGGAGACCAATCCCTGGAGAAGGATGTAATGTTTGGGAGAGTTCCAGTTCAATATGAAAAAGGAAACCCTCAACTAGGTGGATTGACATAGTGGCTACAACAATGGGCTTAAACAAAAGTAAGATCATGTGCTTATCACAAAATCAGGGAATGTTTCATTCTGTTGTACATACGGTTGCTATGAATCAGACCCAACTTGATTGTACCTAAAAACAGCAACAACAGTGCTATATGTACATATAAAAATGTCACAATGAAACCTGTTATTTTGTAGAGATAATATATATTAATTTAAAACGAGTTTAAAAAAGAAATAAATATGTCATAAAAGTTACTGAAGATAGATGTGTATATAAGTACACAGAGTGTGTTTTTCTACATTCCTGTACTTTTTAAAACGTGATAGAGTTGAATATAGAAAAGACTGATAGAATATCTTCATTAAAATATTCAGCCTTCACAATAATGAGCATATATAACAATGACTAGCTAAGAAATTGAAGCATATTAGCTCTTGATCACATTAAAAGCAATAGTAATAATTTATATTTACTAAGACCTTGCTTTCTGTTAGTTGCAGTACTAGGTACTGTAGAGGACTAATTTTATTAATCCTCACAACAAAACCTTGAGATACACATAATGCTGTCTATGTTACAACCAAAACGTGGAATGACCATGTAGTTTTTCCAAAGTGAGCAAAATGGACTTAAACAATCCTGCTAAAATTTAGAGCCTAGCAGAAACAAGATGGGAACCAAAGACTATTCCCAGTCACTGATTCTTTCACCATTCTACTCTGGAGCTAAAAAAGCACTGTAATGGTGCCTCCTTTATGGCATTTGTCACAAATATGCACCAAAATAAAATTATTTACATATATGTTGTTGTTAGGTGCTGTGGAGTCGGTATCTGACTCATAGTGACCCTCATAGGGTTTTCAATGGCTAACTGCTTTGGGATTGCCTTGGGAGTGGATTGCCAGGTCCATCTCCCATTTTTGCGGTGCTGGGAATTGAACTCAGGACCTCAGAGACTGCAGCGCAGCGCTTTACCAACTGAGGTAAATCCCAGCCCATTTACATATATGTCTTACCATAATTAGATCAAAAATGCTTTAAAATGTAATTAGAACAAATGGATTTTCCATTCTCATTTCTGCCACAGATATACATGATTTTCCTTTTCTATATTTGATAATGAAATAATGAATGAATTAATGTTTGTTCCAAAAGGATTTAAAGTGATAGTACCATTTCAGAGACTCTAATGATGGAAACTAGAAAAGAAATTATAGAGGGAATTCATCGACCATTTCCTCTCCACATTTACCTTGAAATTTTAGGGTTTCATTGAGTTATCATCTGACTGTCATTATAACTCAAAATGAAATGAACAGAGGAAGAAAGAGGGAGAGAGACAGAGACAAAAGAGAGAGAGAGAGCAAGTAACTGAGTGCAGGAGGAAGTAAATTACTCAATAACCTTCTAAAGATCTTTTACGCATTGACTTATTTCATACTTTTTCTGCACTCTCTTTTTATTTTATGTTATTTCTATGCTCCCTTAGATCTAGTGGTAAAAGTAAAATTAATTCCTTTTCTTCTTTACGATACATAGCTTTTTATGGAACATTCTACAATCTTATCACACTATTTTGGAGTCACCTGCATACATTCCTGCCTTACCAATGGGTTGTGAGCTCTTTGAGAGTAGGACTCCATTTCATCTTCTTATAATCTCAATACAAAATACATGCTGAATGAATTCATGAATTAATAAAATAATGAATGAGTAAATGGAATTTTCTATGCTGTACTAGGTGGCAAGCATAAAAATGGCTAAAATACGATCTCAGTACTTGGAGATTTTATAATTTACTGTTGAAGACACAAATAAAGAAATAATTATTACAATATATAATCATTGTTGGTAGGTGCCATCGAGTCAGTGTTTGCTCATAGCCACCTTATGTACAAGAGGTGAAACAGTATTGTGACTGCTTCTCTGCTATTCGTAGGGTTTTCGATGGCTGATTGTTTTTTGGGAGTGGGTTGCCTGGTTCTTTTCCCAAGCATACAGCACCTGGTGTTCCCAGGTAGTTCTCATCCAAGTACCAACCAGGGCCGACCTGCTTAGCTTCTGAGATCTAATGGGATTGAAGACCACAGTGGTATGGCTGCAGGCTATATAATCATAGATGTATGCATATAGAAACTCAAGGATGTTACACTCAAAAAGAAAGAGGGCTTCTTGTGAAATCTCTCAGGGGCGAGTCTTGGGAGACATCCTATTGAAGATTGCCTGAATGTGCTTTTGATATATGAGGGAGAGAATATGGGAAGAAAAGGTACATGACTCGAGGAAAAAACATGAGCAGGCTGCAAGGATGAGAAATGATGTATTGAAAATGACAAATAACAAGTAGTCACATTTTTTAGAACATTATGGAAAGAGATACTTGGAGATGAAATTGGAGAAGTGGATCTCATTGGGCTCTTGGTCAAAATCTTGCAATTCACCCTTTAGACAACTAGAAACCATTGGATGTAACTGAACAAGAAGTTATTTCACTAATTCTAGTAACAGATGTTGATGGTAGACATAGGAAAGAAGAGGTAAAAAGCCATGAAAAGAAAGAACTCTTTCTTCTCTGTGATCCATCAACTTCTTGCTATTATTTTATAGCACTTTAGCACATTGCATTAAAGTCAGTCACGCTCCAGTCAAGTCAAGCATGAAATATGAACAGGTATGGGAGATATTTAAATAGAGAAGCTGAGAATAGATCACAGGTTTCTAGCTCAGTTTAGAGGAGGGTTAGTGGTATTGAGATAGAAAATAGAGACTGATGAGAAAATTTGGACAAAAGTTAATATTTAGAATGAAGAAATTCTTACTGATTTATATCTTGATATGTTGAGTTTTAGGTTTGTATGACAAGTCAAGATACAGATGCCCTATAAGTAGTTGACTGTGAAGCTGAGTGTGAATATGGGGTGCAGCCAAGATGTCCAGAATCAAGACAAAAATATTACCAGTGTCTGGATGTTGAAATTATAGCAAATAAGAAAATGCAAGGGGAGAGTATAGATTAACAAGTAAAGTCAAATGAGGAGAGAGGCTCAAGAAAGAGATATAGTTAATAGTGGACACAAAAAAAAGGAGCCCAGGAAGAAGGCTGGCATAAAATTTAGGAAAGTAAGGCATACATAGTTAATGTAAAAATTGGTAAGCTATACAACAAAATCAAAAGAGTTTGATGTCTGCAGACCTAATACAGTAGAAAGTTTAATACTGAAAACTAACAAATCGTGCAAATTAAATAGAATGACAACAATGATGTCTCTAAAGACATGACCTGGATTTGACAGGGTGGGAGCCACTGGTGGCTTCGCCAAGAATAGTGTCAGCAGAGGGCAAAGGCACAGGCCATGTTGACACGGTATGGGAGAGAATCTCTTGGAAATTCTTACCATACTCTAGAACATTAAAGTCTTAAAAAGTAGTGTAGTGAAAATGTTGCTCACATTATTTATCTTTAACTTTGTCCTTCACACTTTACTAATCTACTACTTCTTTCAACTAACAAAACCAATGTAACAATGGAACATGTGTTTGTAAGAACATGCTTAGATGGATTGAAAGCTATACTTATTTAGCTACATCTGAATTCAAACAAAAAGATGAATTGAAAGGAATCACCTTAAAGGGAGTACAGAGCTTTTCTAATGAGAAATGGCACCACCCTCGTGTACAATTTCTCAGATCTTGGAAGGTAAGCAGGGTTGGGCCTGGTTAGTACTTCTATGGGAGACTGCCTAGGAACACCAGGTGCTGTAGGCATGGGAAAAGGACCTGGCAGCCTTCTCAGGAACAATCAACTATTGAAAACCCTATGAACAGCAAAGAAGTACTAATAATGGTGCCAGGCATGCCACAGGGTCAAGTAGTATTTCCTTTGTTGTACACAGGGTTCCTATGAGTCAGTCCCAACTTGACAGCACCTAACATCAACAATAAAAATTCAGAAGTGACTATTTCTAAATCTCTTCACTTGGTAAAAGAATATTGAACCTTAATGTTTGACTTAGCTGTATATAGAAAAATATATGCTAAAAAGGGAGTAAAACAAAATTGCTTTCAGGAGAATTTCTATATTTTCTCATTGAGATTTGAACAGAAATTAAATAATGCCCTAGTATATTGTTCTGAGCCAGAAGTCAGTGAAAGTGCTGATGTAAGAAGAGCAAAATACTTGATCTATCTTTCATAGTCCGCTAAACTTGCTAGAAACAGCTATTTTATTTCTTATAAAGTTTCTTTTACTGGATTAGAAAATATGATACTGTCAAATAGCTAGGCACCTATGTATTTAGAGTCCATCACAGCAGTATTCTGGGACTTCTCACACAAAGATGCCTGGCATGGAGACATTTTTCTACATCACAAATATGTTAACATGTGAAAGAAGTTAATAAGAGTAACATTATTTTTCATATCCTCCCCCATCCAGGGGTGTGTGTGTGTGTGTGTGTGTGTGTGTGTGTGTGTGTGTGTGCGTGTACACATTTATATGTGGAAGAGTAGAAATCATTTTTTTCCTTCAGGAACAAAATAATATACTTAAAAGCAAATGAGAAAATAAACCATGGACCAGATCAAAATAGCTTATATTAGAAACACACTACAGTGAATCAATCCATCATCAAACAAAATACTGTTTATGCTTTTAGACATTAAAGATTTCTCTCTAAACTACCATTCCCCATTTTGTCTCAAAGAATTTGAATCTATATAACTTGTTGTGTATAGCTTCTGGAAGAACCTGAAGAACCAATTTAGGAAGCTGTAAGCAAAGGCTAGATAATTATCCCCATTCATAGGCATTATCTGTTTTCTGGTTGCTGGATAAACCCTTCCTCACTCACTAGGTCACAGTTAAAACCAGAAAACAATTAAAATATCAGATAACTGATATAACAGAATGTCTACCCTGGAGTGAGAAAATGAGTTTGATTGTAGTAATTATAGAATATCTCCTTTATGTTAATTATTTCTTACTGAGATATTACTAGCCTCTCCAATACAAAGAAAGAAAAGCAAATAAAAATTAATCATATGTATCTATAAATACCTCCTAACCACCTGTCCTGTACAGATCACTCACCAGGGACTGTAAGGAATAAAACAATGATGTAATAATCTTTACCTTCAAGAACTAGGAACTAAATCAAGGCATGAGTACATAGATTTGCATTTTAAAGTCAATTCTAAAACTGAGTTTTTGCTGAAGTTCCATCTGTATGAGATATTAACAAAAAAAAAATTTAAGCTCTAAAATTTTCTTCTTTCCTGCCATAGTTAGCTCATAACTAACAAAAAAATTTTGTAAGTCAGTGATGTCTTGTAAGTCATTAATATTATTCAATAATAGTGAACATGACTGAAACAAACCAAACTGTATTTTCCTCAATGAAAAAAACAAACCTCTAGTACTTCCTTAAAGATAATACCAACAGAAATGACAATGCTAATAAAAATGTTATCATTTCTTAAACACTTATCTGTCATGTAGGAGACTTAGAGCTTTAAAAATCTCAATTCATTCTAGTCTGCCAAGAACTGTTTAAGACAGATAAATTCCTCATTTTACCAACACAGAGAGTATAGATAATAAACAGTAAAGCAACTTGTCCAAAGCCATACAGATGAGAAATAGGGAAGTCAGAGTCCAAACCTACATTCTTAAAGACTACACTAGACTGCCTTACCTATGTGTTTCAAGCTATGCCTTGAAAAATCCATATAACATATTTAAAGATATTCCTAAACTGTCTTATTTCAATTGAATCTTTAGTTAGAAATCATCCTTATTGACCTTCTGTTATCTTCTTCAGTAAAGTAGTACCATATTACTACTATGATCGTGTACTTCCCAAAGGTAGACAAACATGGAACTGGCTGTTCTTAAGATACTACATTGACTCTTTTCTATTACGAGCTTGATCTACATTCCCCTCCCAAGACTGTGCCCAAGACTGTACCTATAACACAAGTGATGCCATGTGCCTATGTGAGTTCTGAAGATAAATGATAGGTGGTTGTTAGCTTCTTCTGGCTTCTCTAGAGATACTCAACCTTGGAACCCAGCTTTATGCTGTAGAGAAATCAAGTAGTAACATGGAAAGATCACATGTAGGCTGTCTGGTCACAGCTTTAGCTAAGATGCCAGCTAGCTTCTAGCATCAGCTATCAGGCAAATGAACGAGCATGCCTTTAGATGACTCCATTCCCTAGCATTTGAGTTGTCCCAGATGATGTCTAGTGGAAATGAGAAAACTGTTCCTCCTGAGTCCTGTTCAAATTTCAGATCTGTGAACAAAGAAGAAGTTGTCATTGTGTTAATCTACTAAATTTTGGGTCAATATGTTATACACCAACATATTGCCATTAACATGTGTCTTACTTCCCAGTACTGTGTGTTCTAAATAAGAAAATGTATCCAAATAAATACTGTGAAGAGCTAAATAAATTATATGATTGTTACTGTTATTGTTTTCTTTTCTTTGTTTTGAAGTTACTCCAACTCATCAAACTTGTTCCAATATCCCTACTCTTACAACTAAAAATATAGCTCACAAAGCAGCAGCATTAGTGACAACTGGAAAATCATTGCAAATGCAGAATCTTAAGTTCAACACCAGACCTACTCAGTTGAATCTGCATTTTAACAAGATCCAGAGGTGATTCCTATTCACATTAAGATTTGAGAAGCATTTCCATAGATCACCTCAGCAGGCCCATAATTACTGTGTACAGTAGGTCCACCATGAGTCATATATGTTGATTTGCTTATGGGAGCAACTCCCTCTTAGTCTTCTATAGACAGAAATATTGATCCAGTAAGAAACTATTTGCATTTTCATGGGGAAATTCATGAGAAGTAGGAATCTTCAAAAGCTCTGTCACTCTTTCAAGGTGAGCGGAAGGCTGACAGAGGCAACCCAGCATGATCTGACAGATGGTAGATGTCAGATGGATGAGTGGAAAAGAAGGAAAAAAAAAAACATTTCAAAGTACTCAATTACAGTTTTAGAAAAAAGCTGCTTTTTGACCAATTTTCCAATATCCAATACATTCCAGATTTTTGGCTCAAGAGTTCACTATTTCAGTATTTTTCAGATAATTGGCTAGCTGGATTGCCAATTACCTGAACAGGTAAAAGTGAACATCCCTATCTATACCTGCCCCTTACTAAAACTGCTGGTTTGAGAAATTAATATAAGCCATTATTAAGATGCTAAGAGACCAGATCCTCTTCAAGTTCAATTTAATCTGGTATGTCTACTATAAGATTTCTAATCAGATTCTATTTGGCTCTTACTCTTAGTCTAAATATTTGTTCATATATTTTTACTTGTAAAAAGTAAATGACCAGGGCCTGTGCCATTGCTTAGACATTGTAAACATCATTAAAGTCTTCAGAAAAATAACTAGGACTCCTAAAACAGCACATATGTCTCTCATGGGAGAAAAGAATAGTTAAGTCCATATGTTTTCTTAAAATGAATTTAAAAACATGGTATCTTTCTTAATAGTAATACTAAACTTCAGGAAAGTATTTGAATCTATGGTGGCCTCTCAACAGCTTTATTAACAGGCATCTATTTTCTCCACTTTACATGAGAAACATGAAACACAGAGAACATAAGTGACTAATTACCAAGTCACATCGCCAGTTAGCTGCTTTATGATTGGAGAAAAACAAATGCTCATATTTCCTAACACCTTGGAGAAATATTCTCCTTTGGAAAATTGCAAGAGACCTTAGTTTTAGGTATAAATGATACCTAAAAGCCACATCGTAGGGAACCACAGACTCCAGCACACCACTATTCAATTCCAAATGAACTTCCTTCAACTATGGAAATGCTTTTTATATGTCCTATCTGGTATGGTAATTTTCAGTGACACATGATTATCAAACACTTGAAATATGGTTATTGTAACTAAGAACTGAAGTTTGGGGTTCATTCAATTCTAATTAATGTAAGTTAAATTTAACTTGGTTTCAAAGAGTAGAAACGTGAGGTGCTGAGGATCAGGCTATGAGCCAGGCTTTCAAAATCTAACAATGATTTCCAGGCATGTCCTTGTACAAGACACCTTATTATTACTACATATAGAAATTCCAGAGTGAAAAAGAAACGAAAGTGATATAGTGACTATAGGTCAGAGTTAGGAGTCAAGGATACTAAATGAGAGTCTTGGACTTGGCTTTCCCATTTGAAAAATAAAGGAATTGGAATTGATAAGTTCTAAAGCATTTTCCAGTCATAAAATTACATAATTTTAGCAAGGTCTCAATTGGTTTTGCTCTGCCCCTTTCCTGTCATTGATTTCCTCTATTTTTAACATCATCTTGAGGTTCTTTATAACCTCACCAAATTCAAAAACAGCATTACCAATCTGCAATTTCATGTTCCCTCTCATAAGCCAATTAAGTATAATTTTCTTGTGGATATCATTTTCCACTTTAAAAGAGCCAGGTAGCATACTTATCCAGCTGCTGAGATACAGCAAAAGCAATTAATCCAAACCATGACTTTGTTCTTCCTACTCTCTTGTCCTTTCTGTCATGAATCACATTTATTTGGACTTGGTACTTATAGTTGTTTTGCCTTAGGATGTTCCAATCTTTTTTTTTTTTTACAGTGGTCTCTTCCACAGCTACACCAAGAATTATGCTATATGCCCTAGGCAGCTTTCCTTTTTCTTACTTCACATTAAATGCAAAAAGGAAATAGTGTTATAAAATCCTCTGGTTCCTGATAACTTCTCTTTAATTCTCCACTCCTTAAATTACTACTGCCACTTTTCTTTGATATGTGTTTCAAATACTTCTGCAATATCTATTTCTTCATAAGAATCCAGAGTGAATGACATAAATTCCTTTTCCTAGCTCTAGTTATCCTTTTACCTTGTTTTTATTCATTCTCAGTCCATCCGTTTTCCTATCAGCCTTCTTTGATTAAAAACAATAGTTATTGATTAGTATCAATCAGATTATCTTAGTTGCCTGTGCTTTTCTGCTGACATTCAGATTGAATCAAATGTGCTTGGGGTTTTAAAGGGATTTTGAGAATGTTTCACTTTTTGTAAACAGATTTCCTACAAGGTATCAAATCCAATGAATCATATTTAGGGTATTCATTCTATGAAAACCAGTATCAATATATTTCCTACAATTTTTACTTTCTAAGACTCTTCCTCTAAAAGCAGGAAATAGACAAGAAAATATCTAAATCCCTATTCTTACATGTCTGATGTTTAGGAACAGAATAAAGACCACTTAAGTTTCACCTACTGTTATGGTTTGCATGCTTGTGCCCCTCCAACACTTATATGTTGAACCTAATTCCCAAAGCAGTACTATTAAAAGGCAGATGTTTCGGAATTTACTTTGTGATGAGGAATCTACTCCCATAAATGGGATCAATTTCCTTATAAAAGAAGTCTGTGTGAGCTTGTCAGCCCCTTCCACCATGAAGCAGAGGATGAATTCTTACGAGGTGTCAAATCTGCTAGTGCCTTGATCTTAAAACTGTGAGGAATAAGTTTCTGCTATTTATAAACTGCCTAGTTTATGATAGTTTGTTATAGAACCTCAAAAGGAGAAAGACACGTACAGAGTTTCAAAAAGTTCAAATTGGTCTCAATATCTTTCTAGTCTGGAGGACTCTAGAGTAAAATAAGATGAATTTCAGAGTTTTCTAGATCAAGCAAGGCCCAAAAACCTCCTCGGAAAAAATCCAAACTTTTTCAGATGCCCCAGAATCTCAAACCCAACCTAGAGTTGATTGAGGAAAACACATTTCTTTGCACCCAAACTAATTTTGGAAAGAATAGATCAGCTGGGGCAGCTTTGCACATGCTTCCAGTTCTTCCAATAGTCCTCACTTTAGCTTTTCATCTTTTTTGTGAGGAGTTCAGTGCAAAATGCTGGGAAACTCAGAATTCTATTCTCCAAGATGAAGGCATTGAGAGGTGGGGCCTTTGGGGAAGTGATTACAACATAAAAGAATTAGTATAGACTTCAGAAAGGTCATGCCCTTTCCAACATGAAAGTGATCTTACAAAAAAGGCCATACCAATTCTACTATGTCAATACACAACTAGAAGGCAATTTCTGTGCACCAAAGTGTGGGCTCTCACCAGATACAAAATCTGACAATGCCTTATGGTTGGACCCCTCAGCCTCTAGAATTTTGAGAAGTATATTTATGTTGTTTATCAGCGACCCAGATTGTGGTGCTTTGTTATAGCAGTTCAAGTGCACAAAGACAATGATGAATTGTTTCTTGATTCCGTGAACCTGAAAACCAGAGCTGATGGTATAAATTCTAGTCTGAGTCCCAGTCCAATGGCAAGAGAAGGCTGATCTCATAGCTTGAAGACAGTCAGAGGGAGGGAGGGAGGGAGAGAGAGGGAGAGAGAGAGAGTTCCCCCTTACTAAGACTTTAATACTATTTATGCTTTAATGGATTGGATTATACTCTCCCACATTACGAAAGACAAGTTGCTTTACTCAGTATACATATTTCAACCTTAAGAGCATCTAAAGATAGTCTAATAGACACATCTGGCACCCTATGGCCGAGTCAAGTTGAAAATGAAAAAAAAAAAACAAACACATTTCAGGGCTATTATGAATAAAACTGCTATAAAATTCTATGTAAGTGTTTTTGTGGATATATGCTTTCATTTCTAAGAAATTCTTAACAGTGGGATTGCTAGATTGCCCCTCTCTTTACATTAGTTATCCTCATATAGCTGTAATTTTCATTTTATTAAATCTCATTTTACTAAGGACAAATGCAAGTGATCACTTTTTATAGTGAGCTGGTCATTCAAATACGTACTTTCGTTATTTCTTCCAGCTTTTTCCCATTTTTCACTGTCTAATCTTTTTATCGTTGGGTTCTAGTACTTTTCATAGTCTAGATACAAAAACTTTTGACAGATACATTTTGTAAATACATTCTCCTATCAAGTTTCTTGCCTATTCATTTTATGATGATATTCTTTGATGGGCATACATTCAAAAATACTCATAAAGTCTAATTTTTAATTTTTCTTCTGTGTTTATTGATTTCTGAGTCCTGCTTAAACAGCCTTATCTACTCTAAGGTCATAACAATATTTTCCTCTAATTTTGCCAATAAAACTTAGAGTTTAGCTTTTAAATTTCATGTAAAAATGGTAGTAGTTTTGGGAGATGGTCTTGTCAGAGTTACTTTTGTTTCTCCTCCCTTTGCCTGTCATTGTAAATTCTAAAGAAAAGCCATATGTAAATGATCAATAATAAGGAAGTGCACAAGAGGGTAAGGGGGAACTTATCTGTGCAATGTACAATGAAATGCATATATAGAAATGTCACAATGAAATGCATGTCAAAAAGAAACACATTAAGTTGTACAATAAAAATTTCCAATAAAAAGATGGTAACTGCTAAATAATTTTTCTTTATTAAATATAAAGAACTCACAACATCTGGTCACTTGCAGATAACATCAGCATGTGTAGGTCCCTCCTTATTCCAGTCCTGTGCATCAAGTAACACAGAAAATGGAAATTGCTGTGATGTTGAACGTGCAGAAAAGACATATTTATCTAAGAAATTATAGGAACTAGCCCCAGGAAATCAAGGTTAATTGTGATGGTCTAGGTGGGAAAAAAAAAGAAGATATAAATCTGGATGGCAAAGATCCCACTCAGCACAGAACCTTCCTACCCATCATACCACTGAAACTTATTTCCCTCTGCATAAAAGCCCTTTTATATACCTGAGTTCCCCAAGATAGTGCTACAAGGACTATGTCCCCCTCCATCTTCTCTGGCCAACCCTGGAATAAACCTGATTTCCTTCTGACCAATTCTCAGTCTCCCAAGTATTGGCTTTTGAGTGGAGAGCAGACAGGCTTGGGTCCAGTAACATCAAGACTAGAATACATATCAAATGAATTTTTATATAGGATGAAGTAAGGATGAGGACTCCCTTTGTTTCCATGTGGCTACCTCCTTTTTTTTTTTAGCATCATGTTATTCCATTGATGTATTTGTTTAAAATTATGCCAACAATATAGTGTCATCTTGATTACTATGACTTTATAGTACATCTTGGGCTGGGGTTTAGCTCAGTTAGTAGAGGGCTGCTCTGCATACCCTGAGGCCCTGGGTTTGATCCCCAAGACTACAAAAATGAGAGAAGGAACTGGCAACCCACTCCCAAAACAATCCCAACACAATCAGCCATTGAAAATCCTGTGAATAGCAGAGAAGCACTAACACAGTGCTGGGCATGACACAGTACCATGGGAGTGTCTCAATCTTTTGTGCATAAGGTCACTATGAATTAGACCTAACAACAACATAGTAAGTCTTAAAGTTAGGTAGTACAAATCCCACATTCTTCTTTGCCAAGATTGTTTTAGCTATTTCTACATTTCCATATAAAAGCCTGCAGCCATAGCCCCATGGCATCTGATCCCATCAGATCTCAGAAATTAAACAGGGTCAGGCCTGGTTAGTACTTGGATGGAGAACTCCTGGGAACACTAGGTGCTGCAGGCTTGGGAGATGGACCCGGCAACCCACTCCCAAAAATCAGTCTGCCATTGAAAACCCTATGAACAGAGAAGCACTGACAATAGTTTTGCCTGTCGTACACAGGGCTGCTATGAGTTGGATACCAACTCGAGGGCACCTAACAACAACAAGAAGTCCTGTTCAGGAGGGAAGAGCCTTTTATAATATTCACCCCCTAAAGGATTGTTGTTGTTAGGTGCCATCGAGTCGTGCCCGACTCATAGCGACCCTCACAGGGTTTTCAGTGGCAGATTGTTTTTAGGGTTGTCTTGGGAGTGGGTTGCCATGTCCTTCTCCCATTTTTACGATGCTGGGAATTCAGGACCTCAGAGACTGGAGAGCAGCACTCTACCAACTGAGCTAAATCCCAGCCCTGCTCAAAAAGAGAAGAAACAGTGGCTGCAACACTGGGCTCAACATAAAAAGATTCTGTGCATGGCATGGGGTTTTGTAGCCTTTTGTTCTGTTGCACATTGCATCTCTATGAGTCAGCTCTGACCCCATAGCACTCAACAAAAACAGAAGGCCATTATCCTGAAGTTGTCTCTAGTACTTTGAATTCCTATGTAACAAACTGCAGCCTACCTTAGTACATAAATTGAAACTTAACTTCAGAGTGTATTTTTGGAACAAAAAGCTGAGTTTCAGCCAAACACAAGGATACACTTCCTAATAGTATCAAATCAGTGATTAAGTTTCAAAGCATTTTGGGTTGCAACCGGACTCCTAGATTATGGAGGAGATTAGATTCACAGGCTTTTCCTGGCTCTGGGGAAGGCCAAATTTT
>VMDO01034185.1:0-17213 GCA_007922755.1 Pedetes capensis | reverse complement strand
AAATCAAAACAACTCTGAGATTTCACCTTACACCAGTAAGAATGGCCAAGATCAATAAAACAAATAACAACAAATACTGGCGAGGTTGCGGCGAAAAAGGAACACTCTTACATTGTTGGTGGAGCTGTAAATTGGTCCAACCACTGTGGAAATCAATATGGAGGTATCTTAAAAAACTAAAAATAGATCTACCATATGATCCAGCTATAACACTCCTGGGAATTTACCCAAAGGGAGATAGGTCATCATACCACAGAGACACCTGCATCTCCATGTTCAATGCAGCACTTTTCACAATAGCAAGGATATGGAATCAACCAAAGTGCCCTTCAACAGAAAAATGGATAAAAACCTATGGTATACTAATGGAATGGTATACACAATGGTATACTAATCAGCAATCAAGAAAAATGAAATAAGGTCATTCGCAGCAAAATGGATGGAAGTAGAGAAAATTATTTTAAGTGACCGAACACAAGCTCAGAAAGACAAACACCACATGTTCTCACTCATATGTGGAAGCTGAATCAAAATTATAAGAAGGAAAAATCCTATTCAAAGGTCGGATCAAAATAAAAGGGGAAAAAAAGATAAGAATGGTGTCAATATAAATGGTCTAGAAAATGCATGCAGTTGTTCTAACAAGATAAAAAAAAAGATCAGTACAGGAAAAGTTTCTATCTTACACAGACCTGGAACCCAAGGACATATAGAAAAATATTACCAAGTAAAATGATAGAGAAGACTTAGATGGGGAGGGTGGGATGGGGGGGAAGCAGACAAGAGGGTAAGGGGAAACCTATATGAATAATGTACATCAAAATGCATATATGGAAATGTCACAATGAAAAGTATGTCAGAATGAATCACATTAAGGTGTACATTAAAAATTTCCAATAAAAAAAGAAAGTAAAAAAAAAGATTAGCATAATTTTCATTTACAAGCGATTAAGTATCTCTCTAATGTAAGCATAGATTCTCCTTTGCAGCAGACTTCTTGAAAAAAAAATAATGCCAGAATGGAACTTTAAGTTACATAAGCAAATAGATTGCTTTCTTGGAGAAAACTGAGGGTGCTGTTAATCCAAATGGAGATGCTTCAGAAGATGCTCTAGGCTCTGCTTCTTCTAGTTGTTAGGTGCTGTAGAGTTGTGTCTGACTCATAGCAGCCTTCATAGGTTTCTCAATGGCTGATTGTTTCAGGATTGCCTTGGGAGTGGACTGCCATGTCCTTCTCCGTTTTCTTGCTGCTGGGGATTGAACCTCTCAGAGACTGCAGAGTGGCATTCTACTAACTGAGCTAAACCCCATCCCCATGGACTCTGCTTAGTGCCATATATATGTATGTGTGTATACACACACACACACATATTTGCATGCATATGCTTCACAAGTCACCTTGAAGAGCTCAAATTATCCCTTATTTGCAGATGATATGATTCTATACCTAAGAGACCCCAAAACCTCATCCAGAAAACTTTTAGATCTAATCAACTCCTCAGCAAAGTGGCAGGATACAAAATCAACACACAAAAATCAACAGCTTTTCTTTACTCCAACTGTAAACAGGAAGAGAAGGAAATTTCAGACTACCTTTCACCATAGCCCACCAGAAAATTAAATACCTTGGAATCAATCTTACCAAAGACCCTTCAGATCTCTACAAGGAAAATTTCAAAACATTAAAGAAAAAAAAATTCCAGAAGACACTAAAAAATGGAAGGACCTTCCCTGCTCCTGGACAGGGAGAATTAATATAGTAAAACTGGCTATTCTACAAAAAGCAATTTATAGATTTAATGCAATCCCCATTAAAATTCCACTGACTGACTTTACAGAAATAGAAAAAAATGATCCAAAATTTCATATGGAATCACAAAAGACCACGTATAGCCAAAACACTCTTAAGCTTCAAAACTAATGTAGGTGGAATCACAATCCCTGACTTCAAGCTGTACTTTAGGGCAGTGGTAGCAAAAACAGCTTGTTACTGGCAGAAAAATAGGCCGGAAGACATGTGGAACAGAATAAAAGACCCAGAAATACCTCAACACACCTGTAGCTACCTTATTTTTGACAAAGGAGCAAAGTAAGTAAAATGGAAAAAGGATAGCTTTTTCAACAAATGGTGCTGGGAAACATAGACATCTGCATGCAGAAAAATGAAAACCAACCCGCATCTCTCAATATGCAGGAGAGTTAACTCAAAATGGATAAAAGACCTCAACATAAAACTAGAAACTTTAAAACTAATAAAAGACCAGATAGGCAATACACTCCATCATATAGGCTTAGGAAAGTATTTCCTTAATAGGACTCCAATTGCTCAAGAAATCGCAACAAGAATAGATAAATGGAATTACATGAAATTAAAAAGCTTCTGTACAGCAAAAGAAACAATTAACAGAGTCAAGGAAAACCCTACTGAACGGGAAAAAATTTTTGCATCCTACACCTCAGACAAAGGTCTAATTACCAGAATTTATAAAGAACTTAAGAAAAAAATTCCCAAGAAAACAAATAACCCAATACAGAAATGGGCAAAGGAACTGAACAGATAGTTCTCAAATGAAGATGTCTATAAAGCCATGAAACACATGAAAAAAATCCTCAATATCCCTAGCCATTAAGGAAATGCAAATTAAAACTACTCTGAGATTTCACCTTATACCAGTAAGAATGGCCAAGATCAATAAAACAAATAACAAAAAATGCTGGCAAGGTTGCAGAGAAAAGGGAACACCCTTACACTGCTGGTGGAGTTGTAAATTGGTCCAACCACTATGGAAATCAATATGGAGGTATCTTAAAAAACTAAAAATTGATCTACTGTATGATGTAGCTATAACACTACTGGGAATTTACCCAAAGAGAGATGTGCCATCAGACCACAGAGACACCTGCATTTCCATGTTCAATGCAGCACTTTTCACAATAGCAAAGATATGGAATCAACCAAAGTACCCATCAACAGAAGAATGGATTAAAAAAACTATGGTACATATACACAATGGAATACTACTCAGCAATCAAAAAAATGAAATAATGCCATTTGCAGCAAAATGGATGGAAATGGAGAAAATTATTTTAAGTGAACGAACACAAGATCAGAAAGAGAAATACCACATGTTCTCCCTCATATGTGAGAGCTGAATCAAATTTATATGAAGGAAAAAATCCTACGCAGAGGTCAGAACGTAATAGGGAAGAAAAGCTAAGAATGGTATTATTATAGAGGGTCTAGAAAATTCATGTAATAATTCTGACAATGTAAAGAGAAAAAACAATTTTAACTCACCTTCTCATAATTCTTAAACAGAACTGGAACCCAAGGATATACAGAAAAATATTACCATAAAAAGACAAACAAATGGAAGAGTAGTCTTTGGTGGGGGGTTGGACAGGGGGAGGAAGCACACAAGAGGGTAAGGGGGAACTTATATGTATAATGTACAACAAAATGCATATATGGAAATTTCACAATGAAAAGCATGTCAGAATGAATCACATTAAGGTGTACATTAAAAATTTCCAATAAAAAATTAATTCAAAATAAGTCACATACCTAAATGTAAATAAAAATCTATTAAATCTAAATGATTGTTCTGATGACTTTTTACATCCAGAATCAAATGCACAACCCATGAAAGAGAATTGGTAAGCTGGACTTCATTAAAATTCTGCAGAAGACATTGTCAAGAGAATAGAAAGACAAGCTGTAGAAGTGAGAAAATATTTGCAAAAAGGCAATATCTAATAAAGAGCTGGGGTTTAGGTCAGTTGGTAGAGTGCTATCCCACACTTTCTGAGGACTGATCAATCAGCCACTATAAACCCTATGAAGATCCGCAATGACTCAGACCTGACTTAATGGCACCTAACAACAACAACATATCTGATAAAGGACTATTATCCAAAATAGATTACTCTTAAAACTTAATAAGAAAATAAACTCAAATAAAAAATGGGCCAAAAACCTCATCACAAAAGATGCACAAATGTCAAATAAGCATATAAGAAGATACTCTACATCATATGTCATCAGAGAATTGCAAATTAAAACAATGTGATGTCAATACACAACTACTGGAATGACCAAAATCCACAACTCTGATATCACCAACAAATGTTAGTGAGTATGTGGAATAGGAAATCTCATTCACTGCTGGTGGTAATGCAAAATGCTACTCTGCAAGACACTTTGGTGGTTTCTTATAAACCTAAACATCACTGTTATATGATGTAATAATCATATCACTTGATATTTACCAAAAGCGCTGAAAACTTATGTCCTCACAAAAACATGCACATAGATTATTTATAGTAAGTTTATCCAGAATTGCCATAACTTAGAAGCAACCAAGATAGCCTTCAGTAGATGAGTGGAAAAACAAAGATACATATAGAAATGAACATTCTTCACCACTAAGAAAATGATGAGTTATCAAGCCATCCAAAAACATGAAGGAAATTTAAATGCACACTATACTAAGTAAAAGAAGCCAGTCTGAAAACACTATATACTATACAATTCCACTCCCCACACGTGTCAGTTTGTCATACTATGGGGGCTTGGGTGTTGCTATAAGGCTGAAAGCTATGCTACTGGTATTACAAATACAAGCAGGGTCACTTTGGTGGACAGGTTTCAGCTGAGCTTCCAGACTAGGACAGACTAGGAAGGAGGATCTGGCAGCCCACTCCCGAAACAAATAGCCATTGAACACCCTATGGGCTGGGATTTAGCTCAGTTGGTAGAGTGCCGCTCTGTAGTCTCTGAGGTCCTGAGTTCCATTCCCAGCACCACAAAATGGGAAAAGGACATGGCAATCCACTCCTGAGGCAATGCCAAAACAACCATTGAAAACCCTATGAGGGTCATTATGAGTCAGATACGACTCGACTGGCACCTAACAACAAACCTAACAATGAATAGCAAAGAAACACTGTTAGGTATGATGCTGGAAAATGAGCCCCTACATTGGAAGGCACTCAAAAGACTACTGGGGAAGAGTAGCCTTCTCAAAGTAGAGTCTACCTTAATGATAGAAATGGAGTAAAGTCCCAAGGATCTCCATTTCTTGATGTGGCATGACTGAAAATGAGAAGAAACAACTGCAAATATCCACTAATAATTGGGATGTGGAATGTATGTAATATGAAGCTAGGAAAATTTAAATCATTAAGAGAGAAATGCAGTGCATCAATGTTGACATTCTAGGCATCAGGGAGCTAAAATGGACTGGCAGGGGCAATTTTAAGTCTGATAATCATATGGTCTATTAAGCTGGGAATGACAAATTAAAGAGAAAAGGGGTTGCTTTCATCATCAAAAAAGACATCTCAGATTTGCCCTGAAGTACAATGCTGTCAGTGATAGAATAATATCCATACACCTACCAGGAAGTCCAGTTAATGACTATTATTCAAATTTACACACCCACCACTAAGGCCACAAATGAAGATAGGGAAGATTTCTACCAGCTTCTGGTATCTGAAATAGACTAAACATGCAATCAGGATGTACTGATAATTACTGGTGACTGAAATGCAAAAGTTGGAAACAAAGAAGGCTCAGTAGTCAGAAAATATGGCCTTGGTGATAGAAACAATGCTGGAGATCTCATGATAGAATTTTGTCAGACTAATGACCTTTTCATAGCAAATGCATTTTCACCAATTATGGCAACTGTACACAAAGACTTCACCATCGAACATACAGGAACCAAATCAACTACATTTGTGGAAAGAGATGATGGAAAAGCCCAATATCAAATGTCAGAACAGGACCAGGTGTTATGTATGGACAAGACTATCAACTGCTCATACGCAAGTTCAAAGTAAAACTGAAGAAAATTAAAACAAATGTATGAAAGCCAAGGTATGATCTTGAGTATATCCCACCTGAGTTGAGACCACCTCAAAAACAGGTTTAATGCATTAGACATGAATGATAGAAGACCAGATGAGTTGTGGCATGACAAAGATATCATTCATGAGGAAACCAAAAGGTTACTAAAAACAAGAAAAAAATAAAAAAATAAATTACATGTCAAAAGAAACTCAGAAATTTGCCCTTTAATGACAAGCAGCTAAAGTAAAACATTTGATGAAGCTAAGGGACTAAACAGTTGACTTCAAAGGGCAGCTCAAGAAGACAAAAATATTTTAATGACATGTGCAAAGAGCTGGAGATAGAAAACCAAAAGGGAAGAACACACACTGTTTTTCTCAAGTTTAAGGAATTGAAGAAAAGATTCAAGCCTTGTGTGGCAATAGTGTACAATTCTACAGGGAAAATATTAAACAATGCAGGAAACATCAAAAGAAATGGAAAGAATACACAGAGTCATTATATCAAAAAGAATCAGTGGATGACCAACCATCTCAAGAGATTGCATATGATGAGGAACTAATGGTACTGAAGGATAAAGGAGAAGCTGCTTTCAAGGAATTGGTAAAACATAAGGCTCTAGGAATTGATGGAATACCAATAGAGATGTTTCAACAAACATAGGTAGCCCTGGAGGTGATTAATGTGTTTATGCCAAGAGATTTGGAAAAGACCTAACAGGCCAAGTGACTGTACAAGATCCATATTTGTGCCTATTCCCAAGAAAGGGGATCCAACCAAATGTGGAAACTATCGAACGATATCATTAATATCATAGAGAAGCAAAATTTTACTGAAGATCATTCAAAAGTGACTGCAGCAGTATATAAACAGAGAACTGCCAGAAAAATCAAGCCAGATTCAGAACAAGGCATGGAACCATGGACATCACTGCTGATGTCAGATGGATATTAGTTGAAAGCAGAGAATACCAGAAAGGTGTCTATGTTTTATAGAATATGCAAAGGCATTTGACTGTGTGGATCATAACAAAGCATGGATAACACTGCAAAGAATGGGAATACCAGAGCACCTAACTGTACTTCTGAGGAATCTGTACATGGACCAGGAGGCAGTCGCTAGAACACAACAAGGAAACACCGGTTGGTTTAAAGTTGAGAAAGGTGTGCATCAGGGCTGTATCCATTCACCGTACCTCTTTAATTTCTGTGATGAGCAAATAATCCGAGAAGCTGGATGTTATGAAGAATGTGGCATCATGATTGGAGGAAGATGAATTAACAACCTGCATTATGCAGATGGTACAACTCTGCTTGCTGAAAGTGAAGAGGATTTGAATCATTTACTGATGAAGATAAAAGAACATAGCCTTCAGTATGAATTGTGCCTCAACATTAGCAAAACAAAAACCCTTACAACAGAGTCAGAATGCAACTTCATAATAAATGGAGAAAAGATTGAGGGTGTCCAAGATTTTGCTCTACTTGATTCTACAATCAACACCCATGGAAGCAGCAGTCAAGCCGTCAAAAGACATGTTGCATTGGGAAAAGCTGTTGCAAGAGACCTCCTTGAAGTACTGAGAAGATGTTACATTGAAGACAAAGATGCGCCTGACTCATGACATGATATTTTCAGTTGCATCATATGGTTGTGAAAGTTGGACATTGAAATAAGGTAGACGGCAGAATCGATGCTTTTGAATTATGTTGCTGGAGATGAATAATGAATATACCATGGACTGCCAAAATAACCAACAGATCTGTCCTAGAATTGCAACCAGAGTGCTCCATGGAAGCAAGGATGGCTAGACTGCACCGTACATATTTTGCACATGTAATCAGGAGAGACCAATCCCTGGAGAAGGACATCATGTTTGGGAGAGTGGCAGGTGAACGAAAAGAAGGAAAGCCCTCAACTAGATGGACTAACACAGTGTCTACAACAATGGGCTTAAGCATAAAAATTGTGTGCATAGCACAGTGTCAGGTAGTATTTCGTACTGTTACACACAGGGTCAGTGTGAGTCAGACCTGACTTGATGCCAGCTAACAATGACAAAAGAGACTGGACCATGTCCATTATTACACTCTATAGTAAATACGCTCTCCTTTCTATTACAGCAAATTTCAGTTAGTCCAGTTAGCCACAAATACATCTATCTCCTTATCAACATGTGACCCCACCCATGTAAATTCCCTGAGAGAAAAAAAAGCTCTCCTTCAATAAATGCTTGTTGTATGAAACAGGCTCCTTGAGAAAGTGAGGAATTATTACTTTCTATAGTATATCAATGATTTTCTTTTCTGTATAGTATTCTGGAGTTTGATTTTGTTAATTCTTCCTTCTTTTCTTTTTTGTCAAAATCTTCAAGGCTTAATAAAACTATTCCATAACATCAGAAATTCACAACTTTTCTGTATAAGTCTAAATAAAGACAAATACTTTACTCCAAAACACAGTGGGTTAGGCTAGGCATGGTGGCCAATACCTGTAATCCTAGTACTCCGGAGCAGGAGGCAATAGAATTAGGAGTCCCAAGCAAACCTGGGCTACATAAGCAAGACATTGTCTAAAAAAAGTAGAAAATAAATAAAAAATTAAAAAGCACAAAAGATAACAGACTAATTTCTTTTATATGTGGAGCTGTTTTTTTTTAATTGACAAGAACTGCAAGTATTTATGATCCACAAACATGTTTTCTATGTACAGACTGTAGAATGGCTAAATCAAGTTATTTAATGTATGCGTTATCTCATATACTTATGTTTTTGTCATGCAAACACTCTAGTTTTACTGTCTTAACAATTTTCAAGTATACAAGGGTTCCCAAGACCCAGTCTATGGCCTGTTAGGAACCAGGCCATACAGCCGGAGGTGAGTGGCAGGTGAGCAAGCAAGGCTTCATCTGTATTTACAGATGCTCCCCATCACTTGAATTACTACTTAAGCTCCTTGGAAAATGTACACCAAAAACTTTGAAGCCTGCTAAATGACATATAACAGATCTCTTTAATTCCTCACATGTAACTGAAACTGTGTGCCCTTTGACCAACATATCCTCAACATATCTCCCATACACACCCCCAGTTTCAGTAATAAAGTTACTGTTTAAGGACAACTTTTTTTACACTTCACATGTAAGTGAAATTATGTAGCATCTGTCCTTCTCTATCTAGTTTATTTCCAAGTTTTTACAAAGGATATAATTTCCTTCTTTGAGGGTAAATAGTACTCTACTGTGTATACATACCACATTTTCTTTATGCAGTTATCCACTGATGGGCGCTTGGTTGATTTCATAGTGTGGCTACTACAAATAGTGCTGCAATAAACATGAGAGTACAGACTGCTCCTTGGCATACTTATTTTATTTCCTTTGGATTCATATTCAATGGGATGGCTGGATTATATGGTAGTTCTTTTTTTTTTCTTTTCTTTTTTTTTTTTAGGCTCTGGGGTCTTACTATGTTCCCCAAGATGGCATCATTCCTGAGCTCAAATGATCCTCTTATTTCAGCCTTCTGAGTAACTAGGAATACAAGCAGGTACTACAATACTCAGCTATTAATTCTACTTTAATTTTTTTGAGAAACCTCTGTATTGTTTTACCTAATGGTTAATATAATGTTTTACCTAATATTCTCATTAACAGTGTACAAGGGTTCACCTCTCCTTTCTCAGCAAATGTAAAGCTCTTTTTATATTAAAAAAAATCTCATAATTTAGTTTGAAACCATTAATATGAATACAGTTTAATATTAAAACTTGGGAGGCAGAGGCAGGAAGATCATCAGTTTGAGGCCAGAGGCAGCCCACCTATCTTAGCAAGATGCTGTCTCAAAATAAAAGGATGGGTTCAGGGTGCATCTCAGTGGCTGTGGAATGGCTAAATCAAGTTATTTAATATATGCATTACCTTATACACTTAGGAGCATTTGCAAAGTATGTGAGAGGCCTGGGGTTCAACCCTCCAGTAAGAGGAAAGAAGAAAAAAGAAGAGGAAGAAAAAAGAGGGGGAAAAAAAAAGAAGAGGAAAAGGGCCGGCACGGTGGCACACATCTGTAATACCAGCAACCCAGGAGGCAGGAAGATCACAAGTTTAAGACCAGAGGCAGTTGACAAAATTTAGCAAGACTGTCTCAAAAAGTCAAAAACACAGGCTGGTGGTGCAGCTTAGTGGTATAGCACTTGCAAAGCATGCAAGGGCCAGTCCCAGAGTTCAACCCCCAGTACCAAAAAAAAAAAAAAAAAAAAAAAAGGAAGGAGAAGCAGAGGGAGAAGAGGAAGAAGGGGAAGGAAAAGAAACCAATAGTGCTGACAAAATAAAATAGGCATTTCTATGCAATAATAATGAATGAAAAATGATAGTCTTGCTAGAGACAATTCAACAGTATGTAGAAAATGCACTAAAAGTAGCCAAACATATTGCCCTACACCTGTGATCCCAGCACTTAGGAGCCCAAGGCAGGAAGATCACCAAGTTCAAGGCCAGCCTGGGCTATGTACGGAGACTCTGTCTCAAAAACCCAAAAACATCATGTTTAGAATAAGAGGTCACAGAAGAAGTAAAATATTCATGATATATCACGTGAAAACTGCAAGCCTATCATATATATATGTATATATATGTATACATGTGTTAAACGTATATTTGTGTACATAAATATATGTATACATACAGGAATCTTAAAAAAGGCAGTGTGTTTAAAAGTTTATATAAAGAAAAGTTGGATTCCCAATCCTTCCCTGTCAGTCAAATTTTGATCATTTCACCTTCACCCCAAAAAGCAAATACAAACTATGCTCAAGTAAATTCAGGAGGAAACGAAAGTAGAGAACATGAGCATGAGAATACAGGAGATGGAAGCTGGCTCAGAAGACAATCACTTCAGTTTGAAGTACAAAAATGGAGCAGCACAAAACAAGATCTCCAGGAAAAAGGGAATGAGTAGATGATCTCTTACCATAGAACATAGGGAATAGAGTAGAAAATAAAGCAACAAGTACATATGTAAATGAAAGAGACACAGTTTTTAAGTACACAAAAACTAAAAAGCCCTATAGAAAAGGATCTCTGACATGCACTGAACAGTGTTTGCAAAGGCTCTATAAGCTTTTTTTTTTTTTGCAGTACTAGGGGGTTGAACCCCAAGCCTTGTACATGGTAGGCAAGAGCTCTTACCACTGAGGTATTCCCCTAGCCCCTTTTTTGTAATTTTTAATTTTGAGACAAGGTGTCCCTAAATTGTGTAGGTTGCCTCTAGCTTCAAACTCACAATCCTCCTGCCTCAGCTTCCCAAATTGCTGGGATCACAGGTGTGCACCAGGCATGTTATTACTTTAAGGTATATGAAATGATCAGACAGGAAAGAAGATGGGTTATAAATGTGGCAATTCTTATCTAAATTAAAAAGAATGAAATATAAGCAGGGCGTGGTAATGCATGCCTGTAATCCCAGCGACTCAGGAGGTGGAGGCAGGAAAATTCCAAGTTTGAGACCAGAGGCAGTCTGCATAACTTAGTGAGACCCTGTCTCAAAAAAGTAAAAAAATGGGCTAGGGGTGCAGCTCTGTGGTCCAGCACTTGCAAAAAGCATGCAAGCATAAGGCCCTGGGTTCAAACCTCATGTACCGCAAAAAAAAAAAAAAAAAAAAAGAATGAAATATGTGTTCAAAACTGATCAATAAAAAAGTAATATGAACATTTTATACAAAATTTGGAATTAGAAGTAGATAATTAGAAGTTATAGCTGGTGAGTCTAAAACTGATCAATAAAAAAGTAATATGAATATTTTCTTCAAAATTTGGAATTAAAAGCAGGTAACTACAGTTACAGCTAGGTAAGGACAGGAAGTTAGAGCCATTGAGATCCTGTCTCAAAATAAAAAATAAAAAAGGGGCTAGAGGTTCTGGCTCAGGGATAGAACATTTGTCTGGTATGTGTGAGGCCCTGGATTCAAGCACCAGGACTGGGGGGGTAGGGGAACCAGGAAAAAAAAAGCACTTTGAAAATAAGGCAGCTTCAGATGGCTGGGATTAAGAAATCCTAAATGTACTGTAATATAATGCAAACAGCTCAGGCTTTGTTCAAGTTCAAATTCCAGCTCTGCCAATAACTGACCAACAGACACAAGGCAAGTTATTTAACTGTGTTGTACCTCAGTATTCTCATCTGTAAAAGATAACAGCAAATTTTTATGAGGATTAAAGTCAATACATTCATTATGTCCAACATTATACTTAATACCTAATTATAAGCACCTGACAAATACAGCTATTATTATTAAGAAAGCATCTACTAAAATATTCAGAGTAACAAAATAGTACAGCAACAATCACAAGAACAAAGAAATGTCACAAGAAACTTAAAAATACATACACATTCATAGACAGATGAAAGCCAAGCAAGGCATACCATAAAGTAGTTTGGGCTTCTTTTTTTTACCACAATGAAAACTTTTAGATCAGTTCCCCCCCTCCTCGGAAACCTACCAGAAAAGCTTTGTTTCTAAAACAGAAGTAAAACTATTAGTTCTCTTTTCAATATTCTATAAAACTAAGACATGAAGTAGTAAAATATCATATGTGGTATCTAGGTTACAGAATTAAATCACTCTAAATCACTGAATGGGCTGGGATTTAGCTCAGTTAGTAGAGCACTGCGCTGCAGTCTCTGAGGTCCCGAGTTCAATTCCCAGCACCGCAAAAATGGGAGAAGGACCTGGCAATCCACTCCCAAACCAATCCCCAAACAGTCAGCCATTGAAAACCCTATGAGGGTCACTATGAGTCGGATACCGACTCGACAGCACCTAACAACAACAACAACAAAAAATCACTGAATGGTATACTATAGCTGTTAAAACAAATGTGACTCACATACAATCTGGAGCATTCCAGACCTCCACATTCATAGTATACCATTATAATGTTTAATTTAAATTATACTTTATTATACAAACAATAAACCATGTAGTTCTTTCTGGCTGATGACAATACCTGTGGGCATATGTAACTGTGGGAACTACACTCTCATTATACACTTTTTGTTGTTGTTGCAGTACTAGGGGGGTTGAACCTAGGCCTCATGCATGCTTTTGTAAATGCTTTACCACTGAGCTGTGCACCCAGCCCATTTTTTACTTTTTATTTTGAATCAGGGTCTCACTAAGTTATGCAAGCTGCCTCTACCCTTGAACTTGAAATCCTCCTGCCTCCACCTCCCAAGTTGCTGGGATTACAGACATGTACCATCACGCCTGGCTCTCATTGTACACTTCTAATTATATTTTTTCACACAATCAATTAAAGATCTAAATTTTAAACCATTATATGTTTAGGTAATATCATGAGATAATTCTCCTCCAGACACTTTATCTATTTTAGCACAATTTATAATATACTCTAAATGAAATTTTCTAAGCAAATATATATTAAGTATCCTAACAGATGCACCTTGAGATACTATTTCAGGCTTCCAAAGCTAGATCATAAGAAGCCTTGCTATTTCTATCCAGGTCTCCCTTCAGGCATCAGTTCTCTAAGTCCTCAGCTGCCTGCTATGTAAGAATCTATCCTGATAAAGAGACCATATGGAAAGGCCCTCAGATGACATGGAGAAGAGACAGGCTCAGCTTAGTGTCTTGCCATTCCCCACAAGCCAACAGGTGCATGAGTAAATAGACGTATCTGGTACTACTTACCATCAACTTAACACCACTAAACAACCCCTGTCAACACTGCAGAAAGCAGAAGAATCACCCAGGCAATCCCATTGGAACTTATGACTCATGAAATCATCAGATATAATAAAATGGTTATTGTTTGAAGGTACTAAAATTTAGGGTAGTTTACATGTTAATTAGTGAAGAGTTAACTAACTACATGAAGAGTTAGTCCACTCTTCACATGGTTTTTTTTTTCTGTTGTTGTTGTTGTTTTGTTTTTTTTCTCTTAAGACAGTATCTCACTACGTACCCTAGGTTGGCCTCAAACTATACACTATTAGCACTATGTATCCCAGGCTGGCCTTGAATTCATGATCTTCCTGCTTCAGCATCCCTAGTGCTGGGATTACAGGTGCACATTAAAGTTTTATTATTTAATTAACAAAATTTTTTTGTTATCTATGTAGAAGGTATGTACCTATTTTAAAGAAAGTAGAATGTCTTACAAAATACATTAAAATCTAAGAGTAAAGGCCTATAACAAAGGTGCTTAGGAATATATGTCAGTGGTATAAACAGAAATCAAACACCTTGAAATTATTTTCTCAAAAAAAGAGAAATTATTTCTTCCGTTAGCTTATATGACATTGCTTAGCTCAGTTTTCCTTTCTAATTACCACTAATGCTACTTCCCTTGCTAGTTCCCATGAATGTTACTTCATATAAGTCTCTCGGCCTGTGATTCCTTTATTTTGTTGATTATGCTTGTTGAAATTGTTTATGCTCGTTGAATTGTAGCATTGTTGAAATGGCTACCATACTGTCCTACAGAGTTCCTCTCTAAAATATCCCTTGCTTCCTGTAACAAACCTCCCTTTCTACACAGCCTTTCTTAATAGCTGCCTGCACCCACCTCCACCCCCATGATTTTTCGCTCACGGTCTTTTAATTTTCTGCACTAAATATTGTAAGCGTACTGTTAGACTGTTTAACCCACTTGAAGGCAGAGATTATATATTACTGATTTTTGTCATCTTTTGTTAAGAGCTTACCACAGTGTTTAAGTACCAAAAATGTTTGAATGTTTGTCAACTTTGGATTTCAAAGTATCGCACACACACAAAAAAATCACTTTCTAAGTAGTATAAGGTATCTTACTATAATTCATCCTGTTTCTGGATATAAACTATCGATAATCTTTCACTGTTACAGCATTACATGCCAAATTATCAGGTATATTTAGAAAAACCAAGAGCTTTCTTACATACCAGTAAAAATCCCAAAAATATACTGGGAAAATTTTCAAATCACAAAAATAACCCAAAATACTAGAAGAAAACTAATAATCTATATTAAATACCAATAAATATCAAAATATAATACAATGTAAGAACGGGTAAAAGATTTAAGTATAAAGACAGTTTTGTAATGTTTACAATTTGCTAACTTGATCAACAAATAAATTTAAATCCCTATGGTATTAGAGGGCTGGGATTAAGCTCAGTTGGTAGAGCACTGTGCTGCAGTCTCTGAGGTCCCGAGTTCAATTCCCAGCACCACAAAAATGGGAGAAGGACCTGGCAATCCACTCCCCCAAAGCAATCCCGAAACAGCCATTGAAAACCCTATGAGGGTCACTATGAGTCAGATACCGACTCAACGGCACCTAACAACAACAATGGTATTAGAAGAGGAGAGGAGAACTTTATAAAATAATTCTCAAATTAATACTAAGGGAAGAAAAAAGTCAGGAAACCTTGAGTCAAACCTCAGACACAAATGCTGTCAAAATGCACTGTAGATTTAAAGGGAAATGCTAAAACTACAAAATGTCTAGAGAAAACATAAGAGAAAATCTTTGTGGCTTTGGTTAAACAAAACTTTTTTAGTTTAGAGAAAGACTGGATGTGGTAGTACATGCCTGTAATCCTAGCACTAACAAGGCTGAGGCAGAAGGATTGTGAAGTCTAGGCCAGCCTAGGCTATACAGCAAGACCCTGTCTCACAGACAGAGAGCAGGTGCAGAAACTATCAAAAATGAATAATAAATTACAAAGTAGATTTTATAAATTTCTGATGTGAAAATTAAAAAGTTCTATAAAAAGGATGCAAGAAAACATATAAGGCAGGTGATATGAACCCTGTGCTTGCATGCTTTGTAAGTGCTGTACCACTGAGCTGCACCCTCAGCCCATTTTTTTTTTCACTTTTTGAGACAGGGTCTCGCCAAGTTACGCAGACTGCCTCTGGCCTCGAACTTGCAAGTCTCCTGTCTCTGCCTCCCAAGTCGCCGGTATTACAGGCATAGCATACATATCTTTAGCATACTCCCCCATGATTCAACTCCTAGAACTTTATCCTAATAGAGTTATTAAATAAGTAAATAAATGTTTATGGTTTATTTCAGCATGACTTATAATTTTAAAAAATCCAATGTCTCACAATATAGTATTAGTTAAATGGATGTTTTATACATATAAACAACAATTAGTATTAACACAAGTCTATACATGTAGATATGGAAAAATGTTGCTGACAGTCGCACTGTCATATGAAAAAAGTGGGTTACAGAACACATAAGTTGAATCTATGTTCATAAATCATATATCTGTATACCTAATTTGTACACATGCAAAATAGAAACATGGGAAATTACATACATATATATATACTATACAAATATAATCATTAAAACATAATACCATAATTTCAGATGCTTTACAACTTTGCTACAGTTTGAGTATTTTTATTATTAGAAAAATAAATTAGTCAATATTTACTACGACTACAAAATCATATAATACAATTATAAAATGTCAAACAAACTTACAAAAAGCCTTCAGCATCTGTCCCAAACCTCTCCTTTCAGAGATGGAGACAACTCATACAGATTTTACTCCTCTGATTAAGATCATCAATATGGTCCTTAGACCTTATGATTCTCAGCTGTGTACTCTTTCCAGTGTATACTACATGTGTATACTTTCACTCATAATTCTATCTATACAAAGTATGATAAACAAGATTTTTACTAAAAATGATAATTAAACTGTACTTAAATATGGTTACTTTCAAATTCAGAACTATTTATCTAAGACAGCACTATTTTAGAGTAAGAAAAAAAATATTCCTTTCTTTTCCAATTATCATCAAATTCCCAAAGTATTGTTAGTTAACAGAGTTGTAAACAAATTTAGATTAAAAACACAAAATATCCTATTTGTACAATGTAATGATAAACTTTTTTTTTTGAGGTTAGGGTACACAAAATGGCAATTCTGATAACTCAACATTAGCTAGGCATCCTTTCATTAGTATTACCTACAAAGTTCATTTCCTTTCTAGTTCTCACACAATTAATACCTACCACTCATGCTCATTTGACAATTAACTTCTGATTCTGTTATTACCCTTTTCCTGTTCTCAGGTTGAAATAGCTGCCAAAATTTTCCTGAATGACAACTAAGCATCTCTTTTGGACAGGCAAAAAGGGCTGAAATGCACTGCCATTCAGTAACTTCCCAAATATATATCAAGTACGCAGGAGTTGAGAGCCTGCCCAAAGAAAATGAGAGATCAAAGTTTCACATAGTTTGAAATCTAGCAAAGAAAACATAGGTTGGGGGTATAGCTCAGTGGTACAGCACTTGCTTAGTATGAGAGAAATCATGGGTTTGATCTCTAGCAT
>VMDO01034184.1:0-17230 GCA_007922755.1 Pedetes capensis | reverse complement strand
TTTTTTTTTTGCGGTGCTAGGGGTTGAACCCAGAGTCTCACACTTACATGCTTTGCAAGTGCTGGACCACTGAGTTGCCCCCCCCAGTCCAATTTTTTTACTTTTTGAGGCAGGGTCTCACTAAATTATGCAAACTGCCTCTAGTCTCTAACTTGTGATCTTCCTGCCTCCGCCTCCCAACCTCTGGGATTACAGGCATGCGCCCGCCCCTCCATCCTTCTTTCTACTCTTTATATTGCCCCTTCTACATTAAGTTTAATTGTGCCTTTCTATATAACAATTTATGTTTAGAATACTTTTCTTCCCTTAAGTATGGTTCAGCTCCCACAAATGAATGAGAACATATGGTATTTCTCTTTTTGAGCTTATGTTCATTCACTTAAGATGATGTTCTCCAATTCCATCCATTTTGCTGCAAATGACATCATTTCATTTTTTTCTTATTGCTGAGTAGTATTCCATTGCATATGTATACCATAGTTTTTTTTTATCCATTTTTCTGTTGATGGGCACCTTGGTTGGTTCCATATCCTTGCTGTTGTGAAAAGTGTTGCATTGAATATGGAGATGCAGGTGTCCCTGTGGTATGATGACACGTCTCCCTTTGCGTATATTCGCAGTAGTAGTATAGCTGGGTCATACAGCAGTTCTATTTTGAGTTACCTGAGGTTATCTCCATATTGATTTCCAAAGTGGATGAACCAATTTACAGTCCCACCAGCAGTATAAGAGGGTTCCTTTTTCTCTACAACCTTGCTAGCATTTGTTATTATTTGTTTTGTTGATCTTGGCCATTCTTCCTGGAGTTAGGTAGAATCTCAGAGTTGTTTTGATCTGCATTTCCCTAATGGCTAGAGATATTGAACATTTTTTACATGCTGCATGGCCTTTCAAAAGTCTTCATTTGAAAACTGTCTGTTCAGTTCCTTTGTCCACTTGTGTGTTGGGTTATTTGTTGTCTTGGGAATTGCTTTCTTGGGTTCTTTGTAAATTCTAGAAATTAGTCCTCTTTCAGATATGTAGGATGTAAATATTTTCTCCCATTCAGTGGCATCTTCCTTAACTCTGTTGATTGTTTCCTTTGCTGTAGAGGAGCTTTTGCTTATGCTACTGCAGTTTGTATTCTACCTCTGGAGTCATATAGGAGATTGAGCCCTCAAGAAATACCTTCTTACTGAGAAAACACTTGTATAGAGTAAAACAGACATCCATCACAACAAATGTGCTAATCAAAATGTAGAAACACAAGAAATATGTAAAAGTAAGATAACACGTCACTTCCAACAGTTCATAACTATTCGCTAACTAAAGCCAAATATATCAACTCGGAAAGAATACCAAGTAAATGACCTAGAAGACTAATTTGAAAAATCATCAATGACTTTAAAGAAGATGCAAATAAACAGCCAGGTGAAGTAAGGAAAACAATATAGGATTTGAATGAATGATTTAGCTAAGATATAGTGCTTAAAAACTTAAATTCTTGCAAATGAAATGTTCAAGAAGTCAAACAAAAAACTCAGTGAAAAGTATTATCAGTAGAGTAGATCGAGTGGAAGAAGATTAATTCTTGAAGACAAGATTGGTGAATTATTACATTCAGATAGTAATAAAGAAAAAATAAAGAACTGTGACCACAACTGCTAAGACTTCTAGGATACAAATAAATGAGAAGAGTTATGAATTATTGTTATATAATAGGGTGCTAAAATTCAAACTAAAGGAATAGAAATCCAATTCTGTGAAATAGCATTAGTTTCCCCAAATCTAGAGAACTATATGGCAATCCATGTATAAGACGCATTTAGAATCCCAAATAGACAGGATCAAAAAAGAAAAATATTTGTGTCATAGTATATGCAAATTTTCATGAGTACAGAACAAAGAAAAAATATTAAAAGCTGTGAGACAGAAGCACTACTTCACTTACAAATGAAAACCCATCATAATATAGAAGACATCTCAGGAGAAACCAGAGACCAAGAAAGCATGGAATGATGTATTTCAAATTCTGAAAGTAAATAATAGCCTATCAATACTATTTCATTCAGTAAAGCTGTCTTTTAAAATTGAAGGGGAAATAAACATTTTCCAGATAAGCATAAACTAAAGTAATTTGTGTCCACTCAGCTAGCATTTCAGAAGACACTTAATGGAATCTTACATACAGAAAAGGAAGATAAATATACACAGTTGTAAGAAGTTGAGAAAGAATAAATCTCACTGGGAAATGGATAAACAAATTGAAATTAATAAAGAGTCAAGCATTACTATATCAGTAAATCAGCAAACTCCTAAGATGAATAATAGAGAAGGAAAACAACATAGAGTGCTTGAGACAACCAGAAAAAAAAAATTCCAGGAATTAGTCTGTACCTTTCAATAACTGTACATGTAAATAGTCTTAATTCTCTAATCAAAGAGATTGGGTAAATGGATTAAAAAACAAGATCCAAAATTTGCTCTCTGTAAAAAAACCCCACCTAACTCACAAAGACATATACAGTCTTAAAATCAAAGGATAGTATGTGATCATCCAAGCAAATGGAATACAAACTCAAGCAGGAGTAGCTATATCCATGTCTGACAAAGTAGATTTCAAACCAGAATTAGTCAAAGAAGAGGGAGAAGTTCACTATACCTTGATAAGTGGAAAATCTATCAAGAAGATAAAATGATTTTTGATATACCTATATGCATTGACCCCTATATGTCTATCAGCTTGTTGTCCTGTGGAGACTTGCATGTTGCTGTGTTGCTGAAAACTATGGAATGTCAGACACTAGCAGGGCCATCCATGCTGAACAGGTTTCAGCTGAACTTCCAGACTAAGACAGACTAAGGATAAGGACCCAGCAGCATACTCCTCAAACAATTAGTCATTGAAAACCCTACGAATAATAGAGAAGTACTGTCATACATTGTACCAGAAAATGAGCCACCAAGGTTGGAAGGCATTGAAAAAATGATGGGATAAAACTGGCTTCTCAAAGTAGAGTTGACCTTAATGACAGGAATGGAATTTAAGCCTCTGAGGGACCTCCTTTTGCTGATGTGGCACCACTCAAAATGAGAAGAAACAGTGGCTGAAGAACTGTATTCAAACACCAAAAGATCACATGCATGGCATAGTGTTGGGTAGTGTTTCGTTCTGTTGTATATAGGGTCACTATGTGTCAGATTGGACATGAGCGCACCCAACACCAACATATTCACTGAACATTGTTGTTGTTGTTGTTAGGTGCTGTCCAGTCGGTATCCGACTCATAGCGACCCTTATAGGGTTTTCAATGGCTGACTGTTTCGGGATTGCCTTGGGAGTGGATTGCCAGGCCCTTCTCCCATTTTTGCGGTACTGGGAATTGAACTCCAGTCCTCAGAGACTACAGCGCAGTGCTCTACCAACTGAGCTAAATCCCATCCCATTAGTTGACACATTTTCACAAAACAAATGCTGCTTTGCATAAAGGGACATATCCAAATACAGTACTAGTGGGTGATTTTGATACCCTTGTTCTCATCAATATATTTAAAATCCAAACAGAAAATCAGCAAACAAACTTTGGAATTAAACTGCACTATACGCCAAATGGGCTGGAATTTAATTCAGTTGCTAGAGCACCACTCTTCAGTATCTGAGGTCCCAATTTCGATTCCCAACACCACAAAAATGGGAGAAGGACGTGGCAATCCACTTCCAAGGCAATCCCAAAACAATCAGCCATTGAAAACCTTATGAGGGTCGCTATGTGTCAGACACGACTGCATGGCATCTTACAAACAAACAAACAAACAAATAAACAAATAAAAATACACCCAATGGACTTAACCAACCTGTACAGACTATTCCATCCAACAGCAGTCAAATATACATTCTTCTGAGGAGTTAAAGGAAACTTCTCCAAAATAGATCATATTTTAGGCCCAAAGTAAGTCTTAAAATGTACAAAACTCAAATGATTTCTTTTGTCTTACTGGATTATAATGGCATCAAACTAGAAATCAACAGGAAGAGAAACTACAGATAACATACAAATGTATGGAGAATGAGCAATACGATTTTCAATGTTCTGTGGGTTTTGGGAGAAATTAAGGCAGTACTAAAAATTCATAAGATCAAGTTAAAATTAAAACATGACTTACCAAGATCTGTGGGATAGAGGCATGTCAGTACTATTGTTAGTTTTTAGGTCAATTTACATTGAGTCCAACTCATAGTGACCCTATTTACAACAGAATGAAACACTCTCAGACACTGTGCTTTGCCTGACACCATGTCAGTACTTCTCTGCTATTCATCGGATTTTCAATGGGTGATTGTTTTTCAGCATTGTTTCCAGAGTGGGTTGCCACATCCTCCTCCCATTTTTGTGCATTTGGGGATTGAAACAAGGCTGTCTGAGGTCACAGAGCAGCACACTGCCAACTGAGCTAAACCCCAGATAAGTCAGTAGTAAGAGGGAAATTTATTACTATTATCACAGAAATCTGAAGGACAATTATGGAATATTATGGAAAGAACATATATTCTAATAAATTGCAAAATCTAGAAGAAATGAATAGATTTATAGACACATATGTCCTTCCAGTATTTAAAAATCTAACAGATCAATAATGAATAATGACATTGAAGAAATAATAAAAATTCTCACAACAAAACCCAATCCTAATATGAGACAGATTCACCGCTGAATTCTACCAGAACTTTAAAGAAGAACTAATACCAATACTACTCAAACTCTTTCATGTAATAGAAAGGGAAGGAGTGTTTCCAAACTCCTTATATGAAGCCAGTACTACTGTGACATCAAAACTGGATAAGGACACTCAAAAATAGAAAACTACAGACCAATTCTCTTGATGAATGTAGATACGAAAATCCTCAGTAAAATATTTGTAAACCTAACTCAAAAACATGTTGACAATATCATGCACTGTGATCAATTTGGTTTCATTCCAGGGCTGCAGAGATGGTTTAATATGAAAATAAATAAGCATAATACAGCATATAAATAGAATCAAGGACAAAAGTCACATGATCATTGAAATAAAGCCTCTGACAAATTTAGCATTCTTTTGTGATAAAAACCCCAATGGAACTAGGAATAGAAAGATGATAGTTCAGCACAATAAAACCTCTGTATGACATATCTCTTGACAGCATTATACTGAATAGAGAAAAGCTGAAAGCATTTACTCTAAAATGAGGAATAGGACAATGGTGTGCACTGTTACTGCTCCTGAAGTAAGGAAAGTAAAGGAAATAAAAAGTAGGCAAACATAAAATAAAGAAGTCTAAGTGACCCTGTTTGCAGATGATTTGATCCTATTCTTAAAGGACCATGAAGAACCTATTAGAAGATGCTTACATATAATAAACAATTTCACCAATGTAGAAAGCTAGCAAATAAACATCCACAAATTATAAAGTAATAATGAACTTGCTGGGAAAGATATTATGGAAACAATCCCATTTACAATAGCTTTAAAAATTAAAATACCTAGGAAAATCTAAGCAAGGAAGTGAAGGATTTCTAGGATGAATAATATAAAGAATTGAAAAAATAAATTGAAGAAGACACCAGAAAACAGAAATATATCCCACGATCACAGATTGGCAGAATTCATATTGTGAAAATAGCCATGTTACCAAAAATGGTCTTGAGGTTCAATGCAATTTCTATCAAAATACCAATGTCATTTTTTCACAGAACTAGAAAAAAACAATCCTAACATTCATGTGGAAGCACAAAAGACTTCAATAGCCAAAGAAATCATGAACAAGAAAAGCAATGCTGTAGTTATCACAGTACTCAACTTCAAATTACACTACACAGCCATAGAACAAAAATAGTATGGTACTGACACAAGGATAGACATGTAGACCAATGGACCAAAACAGAAGACACAGAAATAAACCCCACAAAGCTATAGCTACCTAAATCTTGATGTAGGTGTCAACAACATAAACTGTAGAAAAAATAGTCTCTTTAACACATGCTGTTGAGAAAATTGGGATATTTACATGCGAAAGTCTAATATTAGATTTTCCTGTACAAAAATCAGTTAAAATGGATCAATGACCTTAACATAGTACTCAAAACATGGAAATTACTAAAGAAAAATTTAAGTGAAACACTTCAAGATATATTAATCGGTACTGACATTCTGACTAGGACTACAGTAGCTCAGGATATAGTAGCAAGTATAAACAAATGGGATTGTATCAAATTATGAAACTTTTGTACAGGAAAGGAAATGATTGCCAGGGTGAAGAGATAGCCTACAGAATAGGAGAAAATCTTTGCCAGCTTCATCCAATAAGAGTTTAAGGTCTAGAATATATAACATTCTCAAAAAATAAACACCAAAAGTATGTAATCCAATCAGTAAATGGACAAGTGAATTTAACAGATCCTTTTCAAAAGAAGAAATACAAAAGCACAATAAATACCTGAAACATGTTCATCATTTTTATCAAAACATCAAGGAAATGCAAAACAAAACTACATTGAGATTCTATCTCATCTCAATCAAGAAAGCTATCATCAAGAAATCAAGTAACAGCAAATGCCCGCAAGAATGTGGGGGAACAGAAACCCTTATACACTATTGATAGAAATGTAAATTAGTACAACCACTATGTAAAACAGTTTTCAGTTTCATCACAAAACTAAGAACTGCCATTTGATCCAGATATTCCATTCCTATGTATATATCAGAAGAAATACAATTTAGCATACAGTATAGATACCTGCCTACCCATGTATAGGTGATGCTATTCACAATAACCAAATTATGCAATGCAACTAAGTGCCCAACAGCAGATGAATGGATAAAGAAAATGTGTTACATATTCATAATGAGGTATTATTCATCCATAAAGAAGAACAATATAATATTATTTGCGGGAAAGTTGATGGAACTGGAGATCATCATGTTAAATGAAACACACCAAACTCAGAAATACAAGTATCATGTGTTTGTTCTCATTTGTGAAATCTTGAAAAAAAAAGACATGTAAGTAGGAAAAGAGACTATTAGGAAAGAGAGGATGAGGGCGTATGGGGGGAGAATTAGGGAGACAAATGTGAGTGAATGTAGTCAAAGTATATTATGTGCATGTATGCCTGCAGCTTTACCACGCTGGCATCCCATCCTTCAGATCTCTGAAATTAAATAGAATTGGGCCTGGTTAGTACTTGGATGGGAGACTACCAGGGAACATCAGTGCTATAGGCTTAGAAGAACCTGGCAGCTCACTCCCCCAATAACAATCAGCCATTGAAAACCCTATGAATAACAGAGAAGTAGTGACATAATGCAGAGCATGGCACAGTGTCAAGGAGTGTTTTGTTCTGTTGTACATAGGGTTGCTATGAGTTGGACCCAACTCAATGGAACCTAACAACAACAAAATATATGCATATATTACTATTTCACAATGAGTCACATTTTGTATTGTTAACATACATTAATAGTACTGAAAAATATTTTTCCAAAGTTAGAACTGTAAGTACATGTAACTCTATTTCAAAATTGCAGTGGAAAATTGTTTGACTTGCCATATATGAAAACAAAATTAAAGTGGTAAAAATGGAAAGCATCAGGTTCAGTGGTGAGATTATACAATAGGAAGTCAAATGATATGGACAGTACTTACAGAATATCTGGCCAAACTTATACTAATGAACATTAATATTAGAGCCATACAGTATTTCATACTATTTTTGAAAGTGATAAAAATGGGAGAATATGTTGTAGAAGATTGTAGGACAATGTCTCATGAATCTGTTTGATCTTTAGATGACAAGAAATCTGTTCTGGAGAAGGAACCTATGATCTAGATTCATATGCTACGCAACTTGAAGTTGTTCTCGAGCAAAGATATAGACATTTAAACTGAACTGTTTGATCAGCTCTATAAGGAGAACAAGGCAGAAGTCAAATCCACTTGAAGAGACCTTATATCCATGCATTCACTATTGAAGTATCCTCAGAACCTTAATGTTGTAACACGAAATGGTTCAGATGTAAGGGCCATTTGAGTGTTTGAAATTTTATGTTGTTGTTGTTGTTAGGTGCCGTCGAGTCGGTATCCGACTCATAGCGACCCTCTGTTCAACAGGGGAAACACTAGTGTCAGTGCTTCTCTGCTGTTCATAGGGTTTTCAATGGCAGATTTATTTTTGGGAGGGGGTTGCCAGGTCCTTCTCCCAAGCCTACAGCTTCTGGTGTTCCCAGACGGTCTCCCATCCAGGTACTAACCAGGCCCGACCCCGCTTAGCTTCCGAGATCTGACGGGATCGGATGCCACAGGGCTACAGCTGCAGGCTGAAATTTTATATGTCTATGTAAATGTCTTGTTCTTCATCTGAATATCTTTACAGCTTTTTTAAATACACGTTTGTTTCCAGAATTGTTTTTGTCCAAGACATGTGACGAATAATTGAGATCAGGAAACCTCTTGTTTCATTTACTCTAATAGTGGTTTACTTCTGGCAATCTTTGCCAAATTTATTTTACATATAATGAAGTAAAATTATAAACTTGATCCAGATGTGGGTTGCAGGGAGAAGCCACCACATTTCCTTTCAACTTGGTTCAACTTTCATAGTTACTTACTTTGCATGCATTTATGCATTTCCCATTAGTGATTGTACATGCTTTGGTCACTCTTAGAGAGAGCTCTGTTCCTCTCTTCCTGCTTTTTGCTTTTCCTAAAGCTATGGACCATAAATGTCTGAAGCACAGACAAAATAAACTATGTTCATTATTTTGTGTACATTTTACTGGGTTTGAGTTTTTTTTGTGTGCTTGTTTATGTATGACACAGTGTTGTGTAGAAGGTACATAAAAACAGGAAGTTGTACAAGCTGTGCCATATCATTGAATGGAGCTAAAGTCTGTGAGAGTGGACATAGATGTTGTATTATTCTATCCTATATGTAAAGATGGGCTTAAATAATAAATAAGATTGTATGCGTGACACAGAATTGAGAAGTGTTTCCATCTGCTGTACATAGGGTCACTATGAGTTGGACTAGACTCAACTGCACCTAACAACAACATATGTAAAGAAGCCCGTAGCCTTAGCACTGTGGTATCGATCCTGTCAGATCATGAAATCTAAGCAGGGTTGGGGCTGGTTAATACTTGCATGGGAGACCAACTGGGAATACCAGATACTGTAGGCTTGGGAGGACTCAGCAATTCACTCCCAAAAATCAATCTGCCATTGAAAACCCTACAAATAGCAGAGAAGCACTGACAATAGTGTTTCGCCTATTGTACATAGGGTCACTTTGTGTCAGACACCAACTTGAAGGCCCCTAAGAACAACAATATATAAAGAAATTTTGAGTTTTGATTTTAAAACTACATAACATGATTGCAATTGTCTTTTTTCTTTGTAAAAAGTAAAATGTAAACCAGTTGGTATAAAATCAAAAGTAACAATTAAAAATAACTTGCTCAAACAATTTATTAGTTTTTCCACTTCTTTGCTTATTTCCTGTTTTCCTTTAAAATTGTCAATTTTGTAATTGTGAAACACTAGTAGATAGGAGGGGGTAGAAATATGTATACACTTCTACCCTATGAAATCATATAATTTTTATAAGCCACCATTTATTTCTGATGTTTGCTACTCTTGTGAGTTGTTTTCCACTTGGTTTTCTGGCTTCTTTGGTTCATAGTAGGATACAAAAGGAAAAGCATATGATGTGCAATATTTGTGCTTAAATATACACAGAGGAAACTGGGGCAGCTGTAAGAGTGAATAATGCTAATAATCTGGACTTATTCAACTTTGTCAGGCAAAGGAAAAATAACTCTTTTTTGCTTATCTGAGAAGGCAAAAGAGCCCATCTGTGTATGGCTCACACAATCTGCCTTCTTTCTAAGGAGTCCCAGAAATAATGTTCAGAAGAAAGCCCACCAGCCCCATTTACTCTGCATGAAAGGATACTGAATGCCACCAGACTTGCCATGAGTGACTTTTTGCAACTCATTTAATCACAGCAAGAGCCATTTTCACACAGCAAGGAGTCAGAGATTTTCTAACTTATAAATGCATAGTTTGCAAAGAAATTTGTAAGAACAGTTGTAAGGACAATTGGAAATTATCCAGTAAAATAATAGTAAAGCTGTGAGAGAAAACTATAAGACTAAAAACATTATTTGTTAAGAGGGTATGTAAGACTATTCACTTGAGATACAAGAACTCATCCAAAGACTAGCAAAAAATCTGGGTTTAAAATATGCAACAATAAATAAATAATATTTCAAAGACCTTAAAATGCATTATAAAAATACATCATCAAATTATTTTAGTGCTTGTTCTTTGTGTTGAATAACTTAGGACACTGTATTTGCATCATAAAACTTTGATATTTGTTGTTAATTTTCTTTTCCTTCTTGCTTTTCCTCCTGCGTGTTTTTATTTTAAAATCTTTACACAAAGTTAGTGACTAAATATAAAGCCATGAGTAGTTTATTATAGATATATTTTCAGTTTCCTATTGGTGACATTCATAAAGGTTATCCATTAGAGGTATTGTGTTGTCATACAATAGTATAAATATTATTCAGCATAGAGCCCACATCAGTAGACTTTATTTAACCATTACTAAAAGAGATGAAATGTACTTTAGTCATAAAATTATCTTTTTGCTCTAACTTACCCATAACTTAATCTCCATATTAATGTTTTTTACTTAAATATTTGAAGATTTTAAATAATTGTATTTTATCACAGAGCTCTAATAAAAGTTAATAAAACATATAAGGGCCTTATGTCTTTTACCTAGTTTTCCTTGATGCTATCTTGCAAACTATAGTATACTACTCCAACCAGTTTGTGGACATAGATATAATTCACCTATCTTGTTGAGATTTTTCCCAATGTTACTCATACTCATTTGTGTGCATGTGTGTTCATAATTATGCAATTTTGCTCATGTATATACCATATACCATCAAAGCCAATAAGGAACACTTTGGTAAATATAAGGATAGTTGATATTGCCATCTTATATCACACACATATCTTTCTTTCCATCCTAGCTTAACAAATGAATACAGCTAGTTGTTAGTTATCCACTATGAAAAGATTATAGATTCAAGAAAGTTTTATGGAGATATCAGGGAAAATTGCAGAGTAAAGAAATTTGAAATTCTATGTATCCTTAAAGGAAATAAAAATGGGAAGACATTCTGTGTTTATCATGTATTGAAAAAATTCATGTTGTTAAAATGCCTGTTCTACTGACAGTGAATACTTATTTAACACAGTCCCCATCAAAATAAAAATGTCATCCTCACATTAAGAAAACAATTCAAAATCTTGTTCAGAATTGCAAAAGTCTGCTAATAGCCAAGACAATTTGAGCAAAAAGAGCAAGGAGGATGCATCACAGCACTTATCTTAAAAAATAATACAAAGTTACATTAACTAGTACAACATGGTTTGTTGTTGTTGTTGTTAGGTGCCGTCGAGTCGGTATCTGACTCATAGGGACCCTCTGTACAACAGGGGAAACACTATTGTCAGTGCTTCTCTGCTGTTCATAGGGATTTCAACGGCAGATTGATTTTTGGGAGGGGGTTTCCAGGTCCTTTTCCCAAGCCTACAGCTTCTGGTATTCCCAGGTGGTCTCCCATCAAGGTACTAACCAAGCCTGACCCTGCTTAGCTTCCGAGATCTGATGGGATCAGATGCCACAGGGCTATGGCTGCAGGCTACAACATGGTAGTGGTATAAAAATAGACATATAAGTTAATGAAACAGAAGAGAGAACTCATATGAAAACATGCACTTACAGTGAAATGATTTTCAGCAAAGTCACCAAAAGCATACATTTGAGAAAGGACAATCATTTCAATAAGTACTGCACAGGAAATTGTATGTGCACATGTAAAACAACCTGCCTTGAAGGAATTCGTGGAACACAAGGCTCCAGAAATTGATGGAATACCAATAGAGATGATTCAAGAAACAGATACAGCACTGGAAATGCTTAAGTTCTTATGCCAAGAGATTTGGAAAACAGCTGCCTATTCCCAAGAAAGGAGATCCAGCTGAATGTGGAAACCATGCAATAATATCATTAATATCACACACAAGCAAAATTTTATGAAAGATCATTCCAAAGAGATTGCAGAAGTATTTAGACAGGAAACTGCCAGGAAATCAAGCTGGATTCAGAAAAGGGTGTGTAACCCAGGACATCATTTTTGATGTCAGATTGGCTAAAAGCAGAAAATACCCAAAAGATGTCTATCTATGTTTGACTGATTATACAAAGGCATTTGACTGTGTGGATATAATAAATTATGGAAAACACTGTGCAGAATGGGAATACCAGATCACCTAATTGTAATCGTCAGGAATTTGTACATGGACCAGCAGGCAGTTGTTCAAACAGAACAAGGAAACGCTATTTGGCTTAAAGTGAAGAAAGGTGTGCATCAGGGCTATATCCTTTCACCATATCTGTTCAATCTCTATCTAGACCAAACAAGCAGAGAAGCTAGACTTTAAAAAGAAGAGCATAGCATCAGTATTGAAGGAAGACTCATTAACAAACTGCATTATGCAGATGACACAACTGTGCTTGCTGAAAGTGAAGAGGATTAGAAACATTTACTGATGAAGATCAAAGAACAAAGCATTCAGTATGGATTGTGCCTCGACCTCAACAAAACAAAAATCGTAACAACTGGGTCATTATGCAACTTCACGATAAATGGAGAAAAGATTGAAGTTGTCTATGATTTTGTTTTGCATGGTTCTACAATCAACACTCATGGAGGCAGTAGTCAAGAAATCAAAAGAAGCATCACAATGCAAAACCTGTGGCAAAAGATCTGTAAAGTATTGATAAGCACAGATGTCACAGTGAAGGTGAAGGTGTGCCTGACTTATGGCATGGTATTTTCAGTATCATCATATGGCTCATATGGCTGTGAAAGCTGGACATTGAATAACGGATACAGGGGAAGAATTGATGATTTTGAATTATGTTGCTGGAGATGAGTATTGAATATACCGTGGACTACCAAAAAAACCAACGGAGCTGTCCTAGAAGAAGTGCAACCATTGTGCTCCTTGGAAGCTAGGATGGCTATACTGCTTCTTATTTATTTTGGACATACAGTCAGGAGGGACCTATTCATGGAGAAGGACATGATGTTTGGGAGAGTCAAATGCAACACAGGAAAACCCTCAATTCCATGGATTGATGCAGTGTCTGCAACAATAAGCTTAAACATAAACAAGATAGTGTGCCTGGCACAGAATAGGGGAGCATTTCATTTTGTTGTACATATGGTCACTGTTAGTCAGACCCAACTCAATGGCACCTAACAACAACAACAACAATAAACTGCTATCTCTGCCCACAGGCACAAGTCAAGACAAAGTGGGTTAATGACTAAAATATAAAACTCAAAACTATAAAAGTACTAGACAAAACATAGGAGAAATGCTTTATGACATAGGTCTTGGGAAGGATTTTGAGCAAAGTCTTAAAATCACAGAAATCAAAAGAAAAATGAACATATAAACCTATTTCAAACTAAGATGCTTTTTCACGACAAAAGAAATAATCAATGATGTGAAAAAACAACCTAGAGAATAACAGAAAAATTCACAAATTACAGATTGACAAATGGTTGGTATCCAGAATATATAAGGAACATGAGCAGTAACAAATAAAGAAATAATTCTTTTTAAATGGGCAAAAAATTGAATAATCTCTCTCCAAAGAATACATACTAATGGCCAAAAGGTACATGTTATAAATAGTTACATTACTAATCACCAGAGAGTTGTAAATTAAAACTATAATGAAATATCACCTCACTCCAGTAGGAATGGCAAGAGATAACACATGATAGTGAGTATAATGCAGTAAAAGAACACTTCAACATTGTTACAAAGAGTGTAAATTAGTGGAGCCATATGGAAAACAGAATGGTGGTTCATCAAAAAAGTAAAAATAGAATTACCATATGTTCCAGCAATCCCAGTACTGGGTGGGTAATTATTCAAAGGATCATAAATCAGCATGTTAAGGAGATTGCATCGCTATTCATGACAGTCAAGAGTCCACCTATGTTTCCATCTACAGGTGACCAGATTTTTAAAATGTGATTTATGAAGAAGGGAATACTATGCAGCCATAATTTTTTAATACCCTACCTGGGTGAACCTGAAGATTATAATGTTAATTAAAATAAGCAAGATACATAAAGGAAAATGTCACATGATTTATCTCATATGTGGAATCTACAAACACTGCACTCACAGAGATACTCACCAGAATTGTGATTTCCAGACTCCAAGGACGGTAGGGAGATGGGGTATGGAGAGAGACTTGTGAACAGGAAGAAAGTCACAGCCACATTGGAAGAATAAGTTCTGGTCATCTGTTATACAGATGGTTGATTACAGTTGACATCATCATACTGAATAATTTAAAGTGCCAAAGAAAGATATTTTTTAAAGTACTCATCAAAACAAAATGATAAAACCTTAAGATGATAGATAATCATAACATATTGAATGGCTCACTATACAATTTATAAATGTACATGGTATCCCATGGAGATACATAATTATTACCTATCAATTAAGAAATATTTTTAAAATTAAAAATGAAAGAAATACCAAATCAAGTAATGTCAGAATCAATTTTTTCAGAGCTTAACCAAACACTTGCAGCAAACACAAATCTTTCATCAACCCATTTCCAAGAAAATATGACTAATAACTGTGAAGATTGGAGCATTTTAACTTAATTTAGCCATCTCCTATACTCTCCAAGTCAGCTGTAGCACTGAAAATAACAGCACACATTTTTCAGTACTACAGAGAACAAAACAAATTTTATTCTCAAAGAATCACCATTATTTGATCTGTCTGGTGAGGCCCTGGAAGAACACCTGAAAAGTCTCCTGTAATTTTGCCTGACTCTGAATTCACAAAGTGCTAAAATACTCTGAGGTGGGTATTTGTTGAAACATTTATAGGCTATATTTTGGTCACTGATGCATGAGGTAATGCAAAAATTTGGATAAAACAGGAAAATAACCAAAAACCTTGGAAAGAAATGCTGAGGAGGGAGATGTACATAAAGGGCATTAAAAAGCTCCATGTTGGGCCCCATGGCGCATGCCTATAATCCCAGCACTGGGAGATTCAAGCAGAAGGATAGCAGGCTTGAGGCCAGAGGTAATGTGTACAATGTGGTAAGACCCTGTTTAAAAAGAAAGAGAACCAGAGGTGCAGCAGCTCAGCTGTGGAGAACCTACATAATGTGTGAGGCCCTGCGTTCAACTAACCAGTACTTCAAAAAAGAAAAAAAAATACTAAAAATAAAACACCCCAATATATTCCAGAGAACACACAATACAAAGTTCATGCCTAGGTATCTGCACATACTCTGCACAGACTTGAGATTTCTCTAAGCTCTCACCTTTGACTGACTTTGGGTCTTTGTGCAAGCAGTAAACTATAACTAAGGCAAAGTTGTAAACTGCCAAAATGAATGTTGAAGGAATCTGCAAACGTGCACGCAAAGCCTCTCCACAAAGTCTGGAGAGAGTGTTTGCTTTCAGGGTTTTAAGAAAGGCTCTGTCCAGTCATTTGCTGACTGGACAGTTGAATCTCCCAGCATTTGCAGTGCTAAGAAATCAAAACTCTCCATGGCCATGCAAGAATACAAAATTTATAGAAGTAGTTAAGAAAAGTTACTAATAAACTGTCACTACTGTGACAAACTAACAAAAGTAAATGCTAAGAAGAAAAGGAAATCTGATTCTAAGAATATTCATATAATAATATACAAAATGTCCAGTAATCAACAAAAACATACAAGGCTTTTAAAGAAAAAAAAAGGGTTATATGCAAGAACAAAGGCAATCAGTAAAAGTTATATCAAATGAGTTGTCTTGTCTATCTGTATGATAGGTCACAGATAGCAATGTCTGGGTAGCTTTCTGTGATTAATAGGTCAGGAGCCCCTAAAGCTGGTTAATCAACTAACATGGAGTGTAAGATTGGAAGATGCTGTTTAGATTCTCCTCTGCCATTGTTTGAGGGATTTACAGACTCTTGTTCTAGGTCAATTTTTGCTTTTAGTAGAGGACTGGGAGATGCCAGGCCTATGGTTACCACTGATGGTAGAGTAGCTACCAACCTACTAATGCTGTGTGTGGTATAGAGAATAGGCTGACCAGCTTGGTTTCTGATATGACTACTGCATTGATCATATTGATCCAATGCTGCTACTGGGTATGGTCTTTCAAAAAAGTCCCTTCTGTTCTATCCTTTAATGAGTCCCTTGGCCAGACAGGCTTTTGGTTTTCTTTATTTTATCGTTATTTCAAAGGAATGAAAGGAGATATGCCATTTAGAAAGATTTATAAATCTTTAGAGTTTAAAATAAAATAGAACAAGTGTTACAAATAAGTGTGAGAAGTTAGGCAGAGCAAATATTTATTTATTGTGTCAGCAGCCATTTACTATGGACAAAGTATTGCATTAGGCATTATTTATGTATTAAGGAAGTTTATGCTTATACATTTTCATATTTCTGCATTATTCTATTTCTGTCTTGTAAATGTGTTAATTGGTTTACTTTTCCTCTATTTTTGCAAAGTAATCTGTGCTGTGGGAAATAGAATAATATGTCTGTGTGTCTATATATACATCATATGCATATGTGGGATCCTATATGTATTATTGTTATTGTTAGATGACATTGAGTTGGGTCCAACTCATTGTGACCCTCATAAGGTTTTCAACGGCTGACTGTTAATTCAGAGTTGCTTTGGAAGTAGACTGCCACATATTTCTCCTGAATATATATTATAGGTAGGTAGAAATATATAACTAAGTATATAGATTTCTAGCCTTATAAATCCAGAAACAAAAATAAGAAAAAAATAAAAAGAAGTTTTAAAAATAATTACCTTTTCTTAAACTTGAAATCTTGAGTTAGAGGAATATATCTACTGTAGATAAAGACTTTCATTCTAATACGTAAACACATACCAATGATGTCGTTGATTGTATTAAAGATAGAATTGTGTTTATCTTAATAGTAAAAATGAATCTTGAGTTACCCTCAGAGTAACTTAGCACTTCTCTTAGGTTCTTACATCTTTCTCTGTTCCTATTCTGGCTTTGAAAAAGAAATCATTTATCCCACTTAAGTGAAAA
>VMDO01034183.1:0-17230 GCA_007922755.1 Pedetes capensis | reverse complement strand
GTCTTCCCTTTCTTCATTTGTGGCCTTGGTGGTGGGTGCATAAATTTGAATAATAGTCATATTAACTGGCCTTCCTTGTAGGCGTATGGATATTATTCTATCACTGACAACATTGTATTTCATGACAGATCTTGAAATGTCTTTTTTGATGATGAATGCAACCCCATTTCTTTTTAGTTTATCATTCCCAGCATAGTAGGCCATATGACTTGTCTGACTCAAAATGGCCTATGCCAGTCCATTTTAGCTCACTGATGCCTAGAATGTCTGGGTTGCGCAGGCTGCCTGTGATCTTGGGCTTGTGTGCCTCCTGCCTTCACCCCCAAGCTGCTGGGAATGCAGGTGTATACCTCCGCACCTGAGTATAAGCGATTTTATACGTGGGTGGGAGCGTGTATACGTGAGTTTTTTTTTTTTAATTTTTATTTGCTTCCTTCCTTGTTTTACTCTCTTCCCTCTTTCTATTCTCCTTCTCTTTTTCTTATGCTATATATGCATCCTCGTATTAATTATTTTACCATCAGAGCCCCCACATGACTGCCAGTTTGCTGTGGGGGCTTGCATGTTGCGATGAGGCTGAACGCTCTGCCACTGTAACCTTAGACATGAGCAAGGTTACCCAAGGTGGACAGGTTTTCAGTTGAGCTTCCAGACTAATACAGACTAGGGAGTAGGACCTGGCAAGCCACTCCCGAAACAACTAGCCATTGAAAACCCTATAGATAGCAAAGAAACACTGTCAGATATAGTGCCTGAAAATGAGGCCCCCAGGTTGGAAGGCACTCGAAAGACTGCTGGGAAAGAGTTGCCTCCTCCAAGTAGAGTATACCGTGATCAGGGAAATGGAGTAAAACCCCAGGGTGCTCAACGTGATGATGTGACACAACTCAAAATGAGGAGAAACAACTGTAAACATCCATTAATAATTGGAACATGGAATGTACATAGTATGAATCTAGGCAACAAAAACAGTAGACACCAAAAAACAACCAACTCCATAAATGGACCATGAATTGAACAGACAATTGTTAAAAGAATTGTTGTTAGGTGCCACTGAGTCAAATTCGACTCACAATGATCCTCATAGGGTTTTTGATGGTTGGTTGTTTCGGAAATGTGTTGAGAGTGGGCTGCCACATGCTTTTCCCATTTTTGTGGTTTTTGGGACCTACCCAGGGCCTCAGAGGGCATGAAGCAGCATTTTACCAACTGAGCAAAAACCTAGCCCCAAAAGAAGGATAAATAGCCAATAATTATATGAAAAATTTTCAACATCCTTTACCATCAGGGAAATGACAATCAACACCACACTGAGATTCCATCTCACTCCAGTCAGAATGCTTATCATCAAGAAAACAAAATAACAACTGATGCTGTAGAGAAGGTGAGGGAAAGGAAATCTTACACACTGCCAGAGGGAAGGTAAATTAGTCTAGCCCCAATGGAAATCATATTGGAGTTCCTCAATGAACATAAATAGGACAACTATATTATCCAACTATACCGCTCCTGGATGTACACCCAAAGGACTCTAAGTCAGCATATCTCAGAGATATCTACAAACCTAAGTTTCTTGCAAACTTATTCACAATAGCTAGCTATGGAATAAGCCTTGTTGTCCACCAACAGATGAATGAATCAAGAAAATGTGGTATAGGTACACAATGAAGTTTTATTCAGCCATAAAGAATAAAATCATGTCATTTTCAGGAAAATAGAACTAGAAACCACCATGTTAAGTGAAATAAACTAGACTTGGAAATACAAATATCTCATGTTTTCTCTCATCTTTGGAATATAGATTTTAAAAAGACAAAAATTGAAGAGTGACAATTTTGGAAGCATAAGGGGACCAGCAGGAGTGGGAATGGAAGAGTAGATAGCATAATAGGGGTATGACCAAAGTATATGATATACATGTATAACAATATCATAATAAAATATGTTAGTTTCTAAAATGGATATACACTAATAAAATGTTTCTATGATTCTCCTTAGCAGGAAATTTAGTAAAACTAAAGGCAGATTTACACATTTTAAAGAAATCAATTTTGAAAAGTTATAAACCTGGAATGACCATGATTTCATACATAAAAATATCTCTCCATTTTTAAACACTTAGTTAATTGATATTACTAAAAGCCCAAAGTATAAAAGGCATTTATTGTCAATAAGACATATTAAAATGAGGATTAAGAAAAATTTTCTGATTATTTCTTGACTTCATAAAGGCAAATAATGGTTTCAGGTCCTGTCTGAAAGTGTATGCTGATCTGGTCTTACCATGGAATTCAGATCATCTGAGTTTCCAGTTTCTTTGCAATGTCCAGGGATCCTGGCTTCAGGTCACACAGCCTCCTCAGCTGTGTTTTTCCAACTTTGTTTGGATAGAAGTGCAGAGGCTTCCTGCTCTTAGTAAGGTATATTTTGGTTCTCTGCTTCACTTGGTTTCCTAGGTCTTCCACTATTTGAACAACTAATTCCTCACATGCCACTTATTTAAGAGAAATCATTCCAATGTTTTCTGTTTTAAAATCCAACTTCTACTGATAATACTATGGAGAAAAAAGATAAAAATCAGTTTTAACCAGCATGCATGTGGATGAGGTTTTGCTTGTTTCTGGGACAAAAGGAAATTGGAGGTAGCAGTGAGTAATTATTAAGAAGTCTATGCCAATCTTATTTGAAGGTTTTTTTCCCTCATTACTGTAAAATTATCATTCCACTGTGCTCTTCCCAAGAAGTATACTGTTAGTCTCATTGATCCTCATTGATTTTAAGATTAAGATCATGTTTTATTTTCTCAGTCATCAAAATTGGTATTGATATCAATTATCTAAGTATTTAAAATGGATAGAGATCTCGATATGCTCTAAGCACAAAGTATTTTTACTTGAAATTGCCGACACATAATTTCTGAAAGAGAAATGCACAATGCAATTATCTTATACGTATTATCTGACATTTGTTCATCCATCCTCAACTCAGTACTTATATGGCCTTTAGTCACATGATTCTGGTGGTATGTAGAAGGAAATATTGAAACGATCCATTTCTAGAAATGCCAGATGCTATAATCTGAAAGTGTTCTTCTTAACTCATGTAGTTATAAAGCTTATGTTTTTACATTGAATGGTTTATTCTACCATTCTTTGCTCCTGCATGATTATTTGTCCTCAAATCAATCTCTGAGGATAATTTTGACATTTACCTTTATTAATCTGGAGGTCTGCCAAGCAAAGCAAATGGACAAGCAACAGGAGGATGTTGTGTCCCAGCAGAAAGAGTAATACCTTTGAGCTAATGCCAACTGTGCTGCCGTGAAAACAGTTGGCCTTATGACTGATAAGAAAAAGGGGGGTGGGAGTTACTGATGGATCTAGTATAAAGGTCATTTGGGTCTTCATCATGCACATATATCATATAAACTGTTTTCTGATAGTACAAATGATATTGTTCAGACCTTCTCTAAGTAATACCTTCATTCTTTATACTGAATTCAACTGATTAAACCCATTACACTAAATAGAATAAGCTTTGGTTTGTGTTCATAAAATATAATCTTTAAATTCTTAGATATTGATTTGTATAGTGATGCAGTGTGTATTAGTCCATTTGATCTAATAGAACAGAATGCCCTATACAGGATTATACATAAATAGAAATTTAGTTTTCACAATTCCATAGTCTAGGAAGTCCAAAATCAATGGACCAGCACATTCTTCTTCAGACACTGATTCATATCCATTTTAGTTTCCTGGTTCATACACATTTTACTATAAATTCACCTGATGGCAGGGGCAAATGAGCTCTCTGGAGCTTCATTTATGAGGCACTAAACTCATTTATGAGAGATTTTCCTGGGTTACAACACTTGAAACCTGCCATACCTTAATACCACCACTGTGGAGTGCAGGATTTCAATATTAATTGGACACAAATGTTCACAACATGGCAGTTTAAAAAATACTGAGGAAAATAGATAACTATTACTTATACTTTTTCTCTTTGCAATCCCTAGCTAGATCACTTTTTATAATCATAGTATAAAACCTCATTAAATCAAGTTTTTACCTTCAAATATCTTCCAAAATCGAACAAAAATAATGGTAAGATATTATCCATTATGAATTTATACTTGATATTAAAAATATCTGATGTTTAATACCTACATTTCCAGATGGTTCTTCTTTAACTGATATCTAGGATTCAACTCTCTACTCTAAAAAGTCTATTTAACATGAACATATTGCGTAGAATCAAGCTTTTCAGACTTTTTTTTTTCTTAGGAGGCACCCATATTTCATATTCTAAGTTTATTTGTCATAGTAAAGCTTATTTTTAATTCATATTATTTGAAACACAATCTTAAATCATTACTACTATTGTAAAATATAAACATATTGAAGTTTGCTGTCATAATCCCCTGACATCTAATCTCCTCTGCCTCAGAAGTTAAGCAGAGTCAGGCCTTGTTAGTATTTGGATGGGAGATTACCTGGAAATACTGGGTGATTTAGGCTTGGGAGAGGGACCTGGCAGCCCATTCTCAAAAACAATCAACCACTAAAATCTCTGTGAATGGCAGAGAAGCACTGACAACATTGCTGGCCATGGCACACTGTCCAGTTGTGTTTCTTCTGTTGTATATAGGGTCCTATGAATTTGACTCAATTCAAGGGCACCTAACAACATGAAGAACAATACACATATTGAAATACAAACAATAAATTCTTTTAAAAACTTCATGATTATTATAGTTTTCCATTCTCTTAAGAATTCAATGAAAGTGAATTTTTGTTTGTCAGATCAGGAAAACATTTCAGAAAGAACTTAAGACTATACAGCTAGTACACATTAGTTTCCTTAGTACAAGTTTGGGAAATGCAGCTATATTTGACTTTGACTAAAATTATAGGTATAACTTTACAAATATCCTCATATTTTCATATAAATTGCACTAAGGAAGAATAATTGTTAAGGCTAGGGATGTAGCTCATTAGTAGAATACATGCTTATCATTCACAAAGTCGTAGGTACAATCCCCAGAACTGAAAAAAAGAACTGTCAAGAACAACTCGAATAATAGATTTCAAATCAGTGTAAAATGATATGGCATAAATACATGATGATGATGCCTATTATCATTAATTTTAACATTCCTAGTATCAAAATTTAGACATTTTCTAAATACTTTAATCATTCTTTGTTTTTGATATATTGAAGACTTAATATTTGTATATATAAAAATAATAAAATATATAATAATAATTTGTTTTTATATATAAAATTTTAAGAAAAAAATCCTGAACTTCTGCTAATAAGTGAACTCCATTTCCTAAATCTTGGGTTAACGGGTATTAAAATACAGAGACAATATGTTCTCAGACTTACAAAATTTTAAATCAATTGTAAGTCAAAAAGACATGAAAGAAGTCAATTATGAAGTAGAAATAGGATACAATTTCCTTCTCTCACCCCTCCTCAACCCCATCGGAACTCCTATAAATTAAGTTACCACTATGAAGAAGAGAGTGGGCTGGGATTTAGCTCAGTTAGTAGAGCACCGCTCTGCAGTCTCTGAGGTCCCAAGTTCGATTCCCAGCACCGCAAGAATGGGAGAAGGCTGTAGCAACCCACTCCCAAGGCAATGCCGAAACAATCTGCCATTGAAAACCCTACAAGGGTCGCTATGAGTCGGACACGACTTGACAACACCTAACAACAACAACAACATGAAGAGAGAAGCCTAGCTTAGAATTAAACTAGAGAGAACTAGCATTATGCAATAGAATGCACACAGAAGTAATCTAACCTTAAAGAATCAGAGGTTAAAGTCAAAAAAATATGAAGGACTCGATAGATCAATCACATAGTCTTCTGACGTGGAGAAAGGCTAACTGCATAACCTCTATAGTTCCCTCAGTCTCTGGGGGAAGAAGCTGAAATATATGTTTTGTTTACCTGACTATAGCTCTTCTCAGTACATTCAAGCCAAAGGCAGAATGTGACTTTGTTTCTCAAAGCAGAGAAAGTGTGAGGCAGACTGGGTAGGAAATTTGCTTTCTTTTTATGAACTATAAAATCTTTATTTGTGGAGGTTAATTTCTGACTTCTGGCATGACAGCATGAGAAAATCCACATCATGCCCTCCAGTGATACTAGTCAAAGTTATTTTTTAAAAGAAACCATGTAGACATTTTAAAAATGGTCCTATGAGTAAATGGCCAAATGAAATATTTATTTAAGTACATCTAGGAAAACTTTAGAAGACAGGCAAGAATGTGTGGTATTTCATCAATAACTTTTCCACGCTTTCTGCATACGGGCTCATTGAGACATACACTCTAAACTGATGAAGCTAAGAACACAGGGTTTCATGTTCCCTGAGGTCTGAGTAAGACAACTTTCTTACTGGGAGGAGCAGGATGTCAATATTTTTTTCAGTCCTAGGTACTTGTTGGGGGCTGGGATTTAGCTCAGTTGGTAGAGCGCCGCTCTGCATTCTCTGCGGTCCCGAGTTTGATTCCCAGCACCAAAAAAATGGGAGAAGGCCGTGGCAACCCACTCCCAAGGAAATCCCGAAATGATCTGCCATTGAAAACCCTATGAGAGTCACTATGAGTTGGGCACGACTCGACGGCACTGAACAAACAAAGCAAGGTACTTGTTGAGGCTAAATCCCAGGCATTTGTCATCCGGAAGTGTAAGCTCTCTTTTTCCTCTTAGCACCACTCATGAAATGGAAGGTCATCATTAGACACAACATATTGAGGACACCAGGGACCTGAATGAAATTAACCCAGTTCATGAGGTCCTGGTCCATTTCCAATATAGGCAAGCCATGGACCTAAGGATCTGCCCATACTGTTCCCCCATATGCTCAAGATCTAGAGTGGGAATGTTCATCTTCTGAGCTTTGATCTGGATATTTTGTCTAAGGGAAGAAATAGGCTTTTGAATTTGTAACTATTTATATATTCCCAAAGGAATTGACTTCACTTTCAACAACAAAAAAGTAACACAAAAAGAAAGAAAAAATGATAAACTAAGCCTCATCAAAATTAAGCAAACTTTGTGCTTTGAAAAACCTCCTCAAGTAAGTAAAAAGACAATACAAAATATGGTGGAAAATGCTTGCAAATCATATATATGATAAGGGCAATGTATCGAGAGTATATAGAGCTTATACAAATCAATCATAAGATAACAAGCCAGGTTTTAAAGTGGAAAAAAGTTATCTGAAGAGACATTTCTCCAAGGAAAATGTACAAATCACCAGTAAGCACACAAAAAGATTAGTCATTAAGAAAATGCAAACCAGCCACATGTATGGTGGTGCACACCTTTAATCCCAGTGACTCGGGAGGCAAAGGCAGGAGGATGGCAAGTTCGAGACCAGAGGCAGTCTGCATAATTTCTGGAGACCCTGTCTCAAGAAAGTAAAAAGAATGGGCTGGCAGTGCAACTCAATGGTACAGCACTTGCAAAGCATGCAAGCACGAGGCCCTAGGTTCAACCACCAGTACTGCAAAAAAAAAAAAAGGAAAAAAAAAAGAAAAAAGAAAAAAGAAAAGAAAAGAAAAGAAAAAGATAAAGAAAGAAAAGAAAAAGAAAAAAGAAAATGCAAACCAAATTCACAATTAGATACTATTCCTTTCCTTAAGAATGAGTAGAATAAAATAATTAGAAAAGTATTGATGAGGGCACAGAGAAACTGGAGCCCTCATGTGCTAATGTTGGTAATGTGAAGTGGGGCAGTAACTTTAAAAAACTGTCTGGCAATTCTCAATTTATTAATCATAGAGTTACCATGTGACCTAGAAAATTCACTCCTAGTTAGTTACCTAAGAGAATTTAAAACATGGTTGCTGGAAAATTTGTACAAAATATTCATAGCAGTATTATTTATAAGAAACACCAAGTAGAAACAATTCAAATTTCCATTAACTAATAAATAGGCAAAAACTATAACATATGAATGTATTGGAATAATATTCAGCCATAAAAAGTGATGCAGTACTGGTAACATGTGCACGAAGCCGCAATTTTTATGTTAAGTGAAATGTCATATAAAATCACATACGATATGATTTGAATCAGATGAAATGTTTAGAATGGGTAAATTTATAGAGGGAAAAATAGATTAATTGTTGCTTAAGGTTTATGAATTGGGGGTTGATTACTAATGGGTGTAAGATTGCTCAATATAATGATAATGAGTTCTACAGTTGGCTGGGGTAATGGATGTAATATACTAAATGCTAAAAAGATAACTATGGACTTGATTACTTTAGTTGAATGAGTTATACAACATTTGAGTTATTTTTCAAGAAAGTCATACAATCCAGCAAGTAAATCTATAGTATCAAAAAGTGTAATGGTGAAACTTTAAAGTGTGACTAATATCTAAAAATGTGGAATAGCTTCAAATTGAAATTTATTGGTTGACATTTTAATGTGAATTTAACAAACTTCTCAGATATTAGGAAATTTGTGTGTCAGATAATTTAAGACTTCATAAATTGTAAGGTGCCTTGTAAAACTTGGATTTTCTAGTGTATTGTACTCTAGTGTATTGCACATACACACACACACACACGCACACACACACACACGGTGAAAGCATTTGCCATTCCATGCTGCTTTTATCTGAGGGAATTGCATCACCTAGCTTGAAAATTGGAGTGAGAACAAGAAACATAGCCTAATATACATACTCTCTATATTTAAGATAATCTTTTATATTATAAAATATTTAATAATAATTTATCAGTTCACCTATAAATGATTACCTTCTGGGATTGTGTATACAGTTTAAACCAGATATTAATTAACTTAAAACAACCAATTAAATCTTTAATTAATCTATTTGAGAATAAGGGGGGATCAATAGAATGCCAAGATTTTAAATTCAAATTAAATTAACTGTGCTCTGTGAAGAGGTTTCTATCCACTACTTCCTATAAGAAATGATGAGGCTTAACCTTCTTTGAATTATTCCTCCACTCCTAGAAACAAGTTTAAGGAAATTTATTTTTTATTGTTGATTACCTTCTGATTGCTGTTATATTGCCTTGAAAGGAAGTACACTTTTATGAAACTCAGTAAGTACTACCTTTATAGTATTAGTGCACAATTTTGTCTTAATAGACCAAGTTGCAAACTTTCATAAGATTCAAATAAAATACTGTTTAAATAAATGCTGTTATTTTCTTAGTAGTAAGAAAGTGGATATAAACACATATTCTTTGTATAAACATATACAATACATTGGCATGTAATCATAATTAGTACAATGTTTTTTAATAAAATGGCAGAAAGTACTAGTTAACTTTAAAACTTCAATTATTTTTTGCTATATTGTATATTGCCTGCCACCATAGCTCTGTGGCATCAGATCCCATCAGATCTCGGAAGCTAAGCAGGGTCGGGACTGGTTAGTACTTGTATGGGAGACCTCCTGGGACCCCAGGTACTGTAGGATTGGGAGACGGACCCAGCACCCCACTCCCCAAAATGAATCTGCCACTGAAAACCCTATGAATAGCAGAGAAGCACTGACAATAGTGTTTCGCCTGTTGTACATAGGGTTGCTATGAGTCGGATACTGACTCCATGGCACCTAACAACAATATTGTATATCAATAAAACTCACATAGATTCAAATGCCTAAAGCATTTTAGCTATTTATGTAATATTATTGTAAGACTTTTATAAACTTTAAATCAAAGCTTAAACTACATTTTAAAACAAAGGATTAATATACGTGGAGAGCAGGGTGAGAAGAGCCATAGATTGAAGGATTCATTGGTCTAAAAAGGACATAAAATACTTTTATAAATTCACTGGACATTGTGGCCAGAGCGCAGAAGGGGACTCATGATTACAAGAGTGTGCCACAGTGCCCGGCTTAAAGTCTTATTTCAAAGACAAAAATTCCAATGCAATCAGTTTTCTTAGCCCCAATTCTCTAGAAAATAGATCCTGGGGCAAGATTTACATGCTGTGACTTTACTGGAGCGTGGGATCCTAGGGAAGTGAGAATGTGGGGATAGTAAGTAAGGCAGGAAAAGACATAAAGAAAGCACGAGGATTCAATGAGGTGTTTTACTGACACAGCTTCGACTGTAGACAGGCACAGTTGGTGGCTCACTCAGCTTCAGCAGATGACCTGTGAAAGACTGTAAGAACTGCTGAGTTTCAGAATAATCTGCTCTGCATGGCAAAGAGACAGGTCCTGATTTGTCTGTAGCTCTTCTTGTCCTTTTATTTCTCATTCATCAAGAATTTAATCCATTGGTTATCAAGTCCTTCCTAAATCTGAGTCAATCTATTGGGCTTCTCTAGGAAACAGCCCTATAGTCAGAAACCAAGAGAGCAGTAGCAGCCTCTTGGTGCAGACCACATACAGAGAGCAAGGGCATGGTCTTCCCACCTGTACTCCTGCTGTTTCAGTCACTGGCTCATATGCATATCACAGCTATAAAATTTTAACAGAAAAACTCATAAGCCCATGTGACTTGTGGGCTCTACTTAGTATATAATAAATTTCCATCTATTAAAATGTGTACAATGTGAATATTGCTGCTAATAACAGAAAGCCATATATCTATCTATCTATCTATCTATCTATCTATCTATCTATCTATCTATCTATATATCTCCATGACAATAAAATCAGTCAAAACCAGTGGCCACTGCTGATTTAGTGACTCAAAAATGTAGCCAAGAGCTCTGTGATTACTTTCCTCATGCTTGGTGGATTGTAGTTTCCTGTAGACTGTTTTATGTATAGATACTAGGTCGACATTTAAGTTGGAACAAAGAGAGGATGAGAAGAAATCTATGCTATTTTCATTCTATAATAAAAAGAAAGCTTAAGCAGAAATCTTAATATATTTCCAATTTGTGATTCCAATTGCTACCAATGGAATGAGATTGTGAAGGTGACACAGCTCCCCTCTCAAAGTCAGAATTATCAAGGAAAAAAAGAAAGAATAGGCATAAACTACCCAGATTACAGTGTGTGGCCCTGCAAATAAATTGATTCCCATCATTTGCTACATTCTATTTATGAGATAAAGAAATATTCATGCCTAATCATATAATTCAGGACTGGGATTTAGCTCAGTTGTTAGAGCGCGGCTCTGCAGTCTCTGAGGTCTCAAGTTCGATTCCCAGCACCATAAAAATGGGAGAAGGATGTGGCAATCCACTCCCAAGGCAATCCTGAATCAATCAGCCATTGAAAACCCTATAAAGGTTGTTATGAGTTGGACACAACTCAATGGCACTTAGCAACAACAACAATCATATAATTCAGCACAAGGCAATATATTTTAAAACACTCAACATCTTTGGAATTTAGAAGACATGAAAGTTTGGAACAAAGAATATTATTGAGTATTATTAACAGACTCTAAGCTAAACATTCTCCAAGGACTATCACACTATTTAAAGACTACAGGCATAAATCACTACCCTGTACAATTCTAAATTACTAGACTTATTTAATAAGCCTGAGCTCTATAAAAGCCCATAAGTGTTAAAATTCAAATAGAAATAAGAACCAGTTTAAACTATATTTTTTAGCTATTTTCCCTGAAAGCCTTGAGGGGCTGATCATTTTAACTGTAGTAGCAAACATCAATTCTCCATTTCAACAGTACATTATCCTTCCAAAGAAACAACAGTGTTAAGTAAGATTAAACAAATATTTCAAATAGCTGATACAGATCACTGATTCAGAACTACCTCTTAAAATCACGTGCGTGCTCCATTTCTCTCCTCTTCAGACTGACTGCTTTCTAATAGGTAGACCCATGTGACAAACAATTTAAATGTGCTATAAAATTTAGGGAATAAAAGGCAACTAAGTAAAATAAAGCTATCGCATACCTAAGGGTAGCCTTTGGAGAAAAGTAGACTGGCATTCAATCTCTTTATTTGCTTTTACTATATAATATTTTTAAATAATTATCTGTTTAAATGTATTTGTCCTACATTACATAAAATGCATCATGAACAGAGTAGCTATCAAAATTCCTTACTATCAAATGCCTAATGAGTTTGTTTTAAATACTTTGAGACAAGCTGTAGAAAATAATTGATTTAGGAAAATAATTTTAAATACATTTCTTTCTTTCTTTCTTTTCTTTTCTTTTCTTTTCTTTTTTTTTTTTCAGCACTGGCGGTTGAACCCAAGGCCTCAATCTTGCATACTTTGGAAGTGCTGTACCACTGAGCGGCAACCCCAGAAGCCCCCCCCCCTTTTTTTTTTTTTTTTACTTTTTGAGGCAAGGTTTCACTAAATTATACAGACTGCCTCTGGTCTCAAACTTGCCATCCTCCTGCCTCTGTCTCCCGAGTGCCTGGGATTACAGGTGAGCACCACTGTGTCCTACTAAATACATTTCTTAAAATTACAGGACATGTGTCATCATACCACAGAGACACATACATCTCCATGTTCAATTCAGCACTTTTCACAATAGCAAGAATATGGAATCAACCAAAGTGCCCATTAACAGAAGAATGGATAAGAAAAACTATGGTACATATACACAATGGAATAAAAAATATGAAATAATGCCATTTGCAGCAAAATGGATGGAATTGGAGAAAATTATTTTAAGTGAATGAACACAAGCTCAGACAGAGAAATGCCACATGTTCTCACTCATATGTGGGAGTTAAATCAAAATTATAAGAAGGAAATAGTCCCATGCAGAGGCCAGAACAAAAGGAAAAAATAAAGTTAAAGTCAACCTAGTAGAGAAGGGACAATTTGGGGAACACAAAAGAAGAAGGTAGAGATCTAGCAAAAGGAGGAAATCCTGGGAGAGGTGAGGGGGGAGAAGAGGAACAAGGAGGAATGAGGAATCGGGGAGGGGGTGACCACAAGGTGAACGGCCCAACTTCAATAGTCCTGGAAATAATTATAATAACACTAATACTACTAAAAAAATGGTATTAATATGGATGGACTAGAAAATTCATGTAATAGTACTGAAAATGTAAAAAGAAAGTTCACTACAGAAAAAGTTGCAATCATAAACATAATTGGAACCCAAGAATATATAGAAAAATATTACCATAAAAAGACAAGCAAATTGAAGAGAAGTCTTTGGTGGTGGGGGGTGGGGGACGGGGGGAGGAAGTGCACAAGAGGGTAAGGGGAACTTATCTGTGTAATGTACAACAAAGTGCATATATGGAAATGTCACAAAGAAAAAACATGTCAGAATGAATCACATTAAGGAATACATTAAAAATTTCCAATAATAAAAAAAATTACAATATAACATCAGGTGTTTAGCCAGGTGTGGTGGTGCAAGCCTGTAATTCCAGCGATTGGGGAGGCAGAGGCAGGAGGATCTTGAGTTTGAGACTAGAGGCAGTCTGCATGATTTAGTGAAGCCCTGTCTCAAAAAGTAAAAAAAAAAATGGGCTGGAGGTTTGGAGGTCCAGCTCAGTGGTACAGCACTTGTAAAGCATGCAAGTGCAAGGCCCTCAACCCCTAGTATAGCAAAAAAAAAAAAAAAAAAAAAAAAAATATATATATATATATATGTCATCGGATGTTTAGATTGCAGTCTAAAATAGACATACAACTGAAAAACAAAGCATGTATCTACAAAATTAATCCTGACTATTGGTAGTTCATTTTCACAAAGTATATATGGTTTGCATGCTATTTGAGGTTGTTGCCTATGTATATTACCAAACTTGAGAATTTAGACAAAATGAACTATAAACAAACTTATATTTACTAATATCTAAACATATGAGTTTTCTCTAAAAATTTTTACATGTGGCTAGTATTTGGTGCCAATATTGCATTTGCTTTTTTCTGCAAAATAATAATATAAATTTATTATTTACTTATTCATAACTGTATGGGTAAATATATTATTATGCTTTCTCTTTAAAATATAGTATTCTGAATTATATTTACTGAGGATTCACCTTTCAAAAGCAATGGTGCATAAATCAAGAGTATCCGAAACATTTCTTTTTTTGGGGGGGGGGGGGACGGTACTGGGAGTTGAACCCAGGGTCTGGAGCTTGCAGGCTTTGCAAGTGCTGGACCGCTGAGCTGCAGCCCCAGACCACATTTTTACTTTTGTGAGACAGGGTCTTGCTAAATTATGCAGACTGCCTCTGGTCTCGAACTTGCGATCTTCCTGCCTCCGCCTCTCGATTTGCTGGGATTACAGGCGTGCACCCCCATGCCTGGCTTGAGAATCTGAAACATTTCTATTGAAAATGGGTTTCTAAAAGAGCACATGTTTTAAAAAAATGGTCATTCAGTAGCTGCTTTTGTGGTTGCAAGACCCATCTCTGCCTTACAAATGTATTTCTAAAGAGTTTTGTGTCTTCTTAAGTTGGTATTTTAACGTATTTTTGATATTATAATGTCCACAAAAAAAGGAAGAACATCAGAATAGGTTTTTTATACTATTTAAAAATATTATTTAATATTCAGTATAGGAATGCTTTAGGTATAATCAGAGCATATACATTTATATATGTAGTCTGCCATACACAAACCTGGAGCTGCTGATGTTATGAATGTTTAAAAGCAAAGAGTAAAATATTTCTATTTATGACAAGGCTTTCCAAGAAATTACAATATAGAATGAAAATTTGGTTTCTGCTGTTGCTAGGTGCTGTTGCTAGGAGACCTTCATAGGGTTTTCAAAGGTTGATTTTTATGGGATTGTTTCAGGAGTGGGTTGCCAGGTCCTTTTCCTGTATTTGTTGTTTATCTACCTTGTAAAAATAACATGAAGCATATCAGGATCCCATATTGTCTTTAAGCTCAAATAAAATATCCCTTTTGCAATTTAGCTTTATTTCCAACTTTTTCAGTACAAAATTTTAAAGAGTCACGGCATTCTTCAATATCACACACAAAAGGGGTGAATACAAAAAATATTTATGCGTATATTTGTGATCCTTCCCACCTTACTGTGAAATAAACCATTATAATTTGTTTTTAAATTCTTTGAGAAAATTTTTAACTTTTATTCAGGTAGTTGATAAAAATTTCTTGTAAATTATCCTTGAGTGTGAATGATCATGACTATTTTTGACAAAAACACTGGATAAAATTGAATACAGTCCTTCCTTGATATCCACAAGCAATTGATTTTAAGACTCCTTCAGATATCAAAATCCATTGACACTCAAGTCTCTTATATAAATTGGCAAAGTATTGACATATAATTTACATATATGTATACATACATATGTACATTCACATGCACATTAAATCATCTCTAGAATACTTAATTATCTACTATTGTTTAAATGTTATATAAATAGTTGCTATATTGTATCTTTCATGGAATAATAGTAAGAAAAAATTCTGTATGTGTTCAGTACAGATACAGATTTTAAAAAAATTATATCATTACTTTGGTGTTTAATTTCTTTAGTACTTTATATATTCAAGATATTATTCCTCTGTCAGATGTATAGGAAGCAACAATTTTCTCCAATTCTGTGAACTTTCTCTTTGTTAATTCTTTCCTTTGCTTTTCAAACACCTTACTTTTATGTAATCTCTTTTGTCAATTGTTGGTGCTACTCCTAGGATTAATGGAATATTGTTAAGGAAATAATTGCCAAAGCTAGGTTTAATGGTTCACACCTGTAATCCCAGTAACTCGGGAGGCTGAGGCAGGAGGATCACATGTTTTAGTGAGACCTTGTGTCACCGTAAAAAGTAAAGAATGAGCTGAGTTTACACCCCAGTGGTACAGTGCTTGTAAAGCATATATGAGGCACTGATTAAAGCCCCCAGTATAAAAAAAGCACCGATGCCTATGTGTTGGAGTTTGCTCTCTATATTTGCTTCTAGTTATTTCAAAATTTCCAATTTTATATTGAGATCTCTGATCTATTTTGAATTAGGTCTACTTTTTTTCTTCTACGCATGAATATCCAGTTTTCCCAGAACCATTTGCTGAAGAGACTATCTCTTCTCCAGTATATGTCTTTGGCAACTTTGTCAAAGATTGGGTGTCAGTAGCTGTATGGATTTATTTCTGGGTCTTCTATTCTGTTCCAGTAATCTTCATGCCTGCTTCTGTGCTAGTACCAAACTGTTTTTGTTTCTATGCCCTTGCAGTATAGGTTGACATCAGATATTGTGATGCCTCCTGCATTGCTTGTGCTGCTTAGAATTTTATTGGCTACATGAGGTTTTCTGTCCTTTCATATGAATCTTTACTTCCTATATATCTGACAGAGGATTAATGTCTAGGATATATAAAGAACTCAAGAAATTAAACAACCTAACAAGCCAAAGGTACTATACAGACAGTTCTGAAAAGAAAAATACAAATAGCCAATACTCATGAAAAAAATTCAACATCCTTAGCCAACAGAAAAATGCAAATCAAAACTACACTGAGATTCCATCTCACCCCTAGTCAGAATGGCCAACACTAATAAACAAACAACAGATGCTAGTGAGGATGTGGGGAGAGGGGAACTTTTTTGCAGAGCTGGTGGGACTACAAATTACTTTAGCTATTATGGAAATCCTTATGGAGATATCTCAGAATGCTCAAAATACAACTACAATATGATCCAGCTATACCATATAAATATATGTACCCAAAGGAAGATATGTCATCATACACAGATATGCATCATACCACATGCATTCCCATGTTTATTGCAATATTTATTCACAATTTCAAATATATGGACTCAGCCCAGATGTCCATCAGAAGATAAATGGATTAAAAATGTAGCATATATACACAATGGAATATTGGTCATCAGTAAAGAAGAATGAAATTATGTCATTTGCAACAAAGTAGGTGGTATTGGAAATCAAGATTTTAGTGAAATAACACAGACTCAAAGAGAAATATGTCATGCTTTTACTCATATGCAGGAGCTAGATGTAACTTAAAGGAAAATATACGTATACATATAAACCATTGTATGTATCTATGACTGGAAAATACAAGGAGATCCACCGTGGGAGAGAGAGGACTAGTGAGAGGGGGAGGGTTATAGAAAAATCAGGAGAGGGAGGGAGAGCAACATATGAGTGAGAAAAAAGTATAAAATAATGAATCTCTCTATACTGCATGCAATTTAAAAATCACACTACACCTTTTGAATATGCACACTTATCTTTACATGTTAATCAAAATTGTTTTTTATGAAATGTTTAAGGAGAAGGTAATGTTTAACAACTCTG
>VMDO01034182.1:0-17223 GCA_007922755.1 Pedetes capensis | reverse complement strand
CACACCTTTCTCAACTTTAAACCACTCAGTGTTTCCTTGTTCTATTCGAACAACTGCCTCCTGGTTCATGTACAGATTTCTCATGAGCACAATTAGGTGTTCTGGTATTCCCATTTTCCAAAGTGTTATCCATAATTTGTTGTGATCCACACAATCAAATGCTTTTGCGTAGTCAATAAAACATAGATAGACATCTTTTCGATTTGGGAAGTTTTCCTTCTTCTATTTGTGAATTGGTACCTTTAAATATATGGTAGAAGCAGTATACATTGGTAGTGCACTCTGCTAATACCAGCACTTAGAAAGCTGAGGCAGTAGGATCAAGAGTTCAAGGCCAGCCCAGGCTACATAGTGAGACCCTATCTCAGGAAAATAAAAAAATAAAAATAAAAAAGGTATTGAAGAATCCATCAATAAAGTCATTTGAGCCAGGAACAATGTAACACACCTGTAATCCCATTGACTTGGGAGGCTGAGGCAAGACAATCTTGAGTTTGAGGGCATAGGCAGCCTGTGCAACTTATCAAGACCTTGTCTCAAAATAAAAAATAAAAAAGGGGCTGGGGTGAAATTCAGTGGTAGAGCATTTGTTTAGCATGCACGAGGATCTGGATTCAGCCGCTGAGTACTGGGGGGCAAAAAAAATAGAAAAACCATTTGACTTTGGCTTTTATATCCTAATCCAATCTCTTCCCTTGTTATAGGCCTGTTTAGATTTTCTCCTTGTTGAGTCAGTTTACGTGGTTTGTCATGAGGAATTTGTCTATTTCATTTATTTAATGGCATGATGTACAAATGGATTGTTTTATAGTAAAGTCCTATATTTTTATCTTCTGCAAAGTCAGTAGTAATACCCTCTCATTTAGTCCACATTTTAGTAATCAAATCTTACCTCCCTTTTTTCTTAGTCTAACTAAATGTTTTGTCAGGTTTGTTGATCTTTCCCTAAAACAACTTTTGGTTTCTTTGATTTTTCTCTGTTTTCCTATTCTCTATTTTATTAATTTTTACTCTAATCTTTATTTCTCCACCATTTTGCTGAGTTTAGGTTCTGTTTTCTCTCTTGTTAGTAGTTTCTTAAGGCAAAAGTTTAGGTTGTTAATTTGAAATCTTTCTTCTTTCATAATATAGCCATTTGTCTCTGTGGATTTCCTTTCAAGGATTTAATTGCACCCTCAAAAGTCTTGGTATGTGTATCTTCATTTTCATTCATCTCAAAAGCATTTTCTAGTATCTCTCATGATTTCTTCTTTGCCCAATTAGTTAGAAGGATGTGAATTTATACACATTTGTGAATTTCTCAAATTTCTTTTTTGTATTGATTTCTAACTTCATTCCACTATGGTCTGATAATGTACTTATTATGATTTCAGTCTTTCTAAATTTGTTGGTTTGTTTTATGGCCTAGCATGTTTTAATGTGTATTTAAAAATGTGTGATGGCACATGTCTTATAACTTCAGCACTCAAGAGGCTACGGCAGGAGAATTGAGAGTTTGAGGCCAGCCTGGGCTATGAGGGAGACCTTGTCTCCCAAAAAAAAAAAAAAAAAGTGTATTTTCCTTTTGATGGCTGGAGAATTTAGAAGACTTTTCTCAAGTCTGGTTTGTTTACAGTGTTAGTAAGTCTATTTTTTCCTTGCTAATCTACCTTTTATCCCTTATGAAACTGGTGAATTGAAACCTCCAATTATTATTGTCAAATTATATATTTCTCTCTGTAATTCAGTCAATTGTTGCTTTACATATTTTGGTGGTGTTACTAGATGCATATACAATTGTGATACTTCCTTGAAGGACTGATTTTCCTCAGTACAAAATGTACTCAATAAATCTCTAACACTGCTTTTTAGTTTATTTTGTCTGATATAACTATGGCCACACTAGCTTTGTAATGGTTGATGTTTGCAGGATACATCTTTTTCTATGCTTTTATTTATAAATTTTGGCAGGCAGAAGCCACAGGATCACAGGTTTGAGGCCAGAGGCAGCCTGAGTAACTTGAGAGACCATGTCTCATGCTAAATAATAAAAAAGGGATTGTACAGTGCAGCTTAGAGGTAAATAGCATGCAAAAAGTATGCACAATGCCATGTGTTCAGCTCCTGGTACCACAACAATAAATAAATAAAAATAAAAGATGACTCAAGGTAGACAGTACATACTGATAACTGATTGCTGCTTTTTCCTCCAGTCTGATAATCTCAACTATTTGACCAGATTGTTTAATCCATTCACACTTGATATGTCTCCCATTGTATTTTTTGTTTTCTATTCCTATGTCTGTAACCTTTTTCTCTACTCCTTTACTGCCCTAAGTATTAGATTTATTGCTGCTCAGTAAATGGTACCATTTTAAAAACTAAATGCAATTGTGTAGGAATATAATCAATGACTTTTTAATGATCACATCAATTAATTTATTAAATTTACATATTAAATCTAAGTCATAGATTCTTCGGGATTTTCTATGTAGATAATTGTGTTGTGATATTTTTCTTCTCAATCCTTCATTTGCTTATTTTTCTTGTCTTATTGCATTACTTAGAACTTCCAATACCATGTGGATATTCTCTTTTTGTCAACTCCACCATGGACAGGATCTGGGCTTTCACTACTTCACTATAGTTTTTGTTATAGTTTTTCCATAGATTCTCTGTATTAATTAAGTATCCTTCTATCCCTAGCTAAGAACTGATCATGAATGCATGTTCAGCTTCATCAAATGTCTTTTCCTATCTATACAGATAATCTCATTTCCTCCATCAGATTTTAAGCATCAGGTTTTTGTTGTTTTCTTTTTTAGTACTAGATGTTGAACCCAGGGCTTTGCACATGGTAGACAAGTGTTCCATCACTGAGCTGCACCCCAGGCCCCTTTTTATTTTTACTTATTTTCTTTGTCTTTTCAATATAATTGCATTATATTGATTAATATTTTTTAAATCCTAGCATAGGGCTAGGGTTCAGCTCAGTTGGTAGAGTGCTGCTCTGCATACTCTGAGGCCCTGTATTTGATCCCAGTACCACAAAAAGTAGGAGAGGAACCTGGTAGTCTATTCCCAAAATAATCCTGAAACAACCAACCATTGAAAACCCTATATATAGCAGAGAAGCACTGGCACAACACTCAGGGAGTGTTATGTTCTATTGTACATTGGCTTGCTATGAGTCGGACCCAACACGACAGCATCTAACACCACAATAATCCTTGCATATTACTGGAATAAACATCACTTGGTCATAATGGCCTTTTGTTTAGAATTTTTCCACTGCCAGGTATGATGGCACATGCCTGTAATCTCTGTTATTTGGGAGGCTGAGGTAGAACAATCATAAAGTCAACACTTGAATGGGCTACATAGTATTTTTCTACCAATGTTAGTGAAAGAGATGGGTCTATAGAGTAGTCCCTTTCTTATCCCTGGTTGAAAAAAATCAAATGGACAATTTAGAAATTAACCATATACAAGTTTTAAATCACATGCCATCCTGAGTAGTGTGATAAAATCTTATACTATCCTGCTCAGTTCTGCCTGAGACATGAATTGTTTCTTTTTCACATGTATCCACACTGTATATGCTACAGCTATTAGTCACTTAGATGCCATGTGACTTAGAGGATTTGTGTGTGTGTGGTACAGGAGAACCCAAGGCCTCAGATACATTAGAGCTACAGCCCTAGCCCCTGGAATTATAGGCATGCACTGCCCAGCTGATTTGTAGATTTAGAAATATACTATTTCCAAGCAATTGCAGAGTTCCTAGTTATACTTCTGTTACTAAAAGCTCAATTTCACTGTGGTCAGACAAGAAACTATGAATGATTTCAATATTGTTATGTTTGTTGAGGCTCCCTTCATGTTTAATGGTCAGATGGTAAATATTCTCTAGCATTGGACAGAGTATCAAGACTACATCTTCCCTACACAATATTTTGTTTGTCCCAGGGCTATCAACCTAACCTTCCTTTTGTTCTGAATTTATTGGAACTGTCACATATTAACATTTTCCCCTACCCTGTACTCCTTTAAGGTCAAGTTTAAGGATCACACCTTTAAGAATGCCTTCCAAGCCAGGTTCACGTGCATTCTTATAATCCCAGCTATCAAGATGGTGAGGAAGGAAGATTTCAAGTTCAAGGCCAGAGATAGTCTGTGCAATTTAGGGGACCCTGTCTCAAAATTAAAAATAAGTGGTCAAGAGCTGCTTAGCATCTACAAGACCCTGCCTGGATCAGTCCCCCATTACTGAAAAGAAAAAGAAAAAAAGAGAAAAGAATGCCTTCTAAGAGAGCTACTTCCTTATGTGAATTTCCCATTGCAAATACATACTTTTAGTTATGAGCTTTGAGGGCAGACGTGCAATGTTATATCCTTCGTGGGATACCTTTCACATAGAAGTTTTTAAGAAAATGGAAAACTAGGTGTGGTGGCTCATAGCTCTTATGCTAGCAACTTGGGTGGCAGAGGCAGCAGGATCACAGGTTCAAGGGTAGAGGCAGACTGCATAACTTAGTGAGACCCTGTCTCAAGATAAAAAGTTTATTAGAAATGGGATATGGGTGCAGCTCAGTGGTAGAGCACCTGCGAAGTATGTATGAGGCCCTGGGTTCAACCTCCTAATATGGAAGAAAAAAAAATAGAAAAGAAACAAAGAAAAGCAAAATGCATGCTAATGAGCCACCAGGGTGCATCTCTGTAATCCCATCTACCAGCGATGTTAAGCCAGGAGAATCACAGGTTCAAGGCCAAAGGCAGCCTGTGTAACTTAATAAGACTGGGTCTTGGAGGCGGGCACAGTGGTGCGTGCCTGTAATCCCAGCGGCTCAGGAGGTGGAGGCAGGAGGAAGGCAAGTTGGAGACCAGAGGCAGTCTGTAACTTAGCAAAACCCTGTCTCAAAAAGTAAAAAAAAAAATGAGCTGGAGGCGGCAGCTCAGTGGTCCAGCACTTGCAAAGCGTGCAAGCGCAAGGCCCTGGGTTCAACCCCCCAGTACAAAAAACAAACAAACAAAAAAACTGGGTCTCAAAATAAAAAATAGTGGTGAACATGGTGGTGCGCAATTGTAATTCCAATGAATTGAGAGGCAGAGGCAGGAGGATCCCAAGTTTGAAGCCAGAGGCAACCTACAAAACTTAGTGAGACCCTGCCTCAAAATAAAAAATAAAATACAGAAAGGGTCTGGGAGTGCAGCTCAGTAGTAGAGTGCTTGCAAAGTATGTGTGAGGCCCTGAGTTCAACTGCCCAAATACTATAAAAAAGAAAATAAGTAAAAATAAAAAAGGGCCTAGGGGTGCAGCTCAGTGATGGAACACTTGTCTACCATGTGCAAAACCCTGGGTTCAACATCTAGTACTAAAAAAGAAAACAACAAAAAATCTGATGCTTAATGAATATTCACTTATAAAAGTGAACCTCTGAAAAGCTACCCAGAGTTATTCTCCCCCTAATAGAATACCAGCTGGGTGTGTCCCTTTAATCCCAGCTGCTGGGGAGACTGAGGTTGGAGGATTATGAATTCAAGCCCAGCCTGAGCAATGTATGGAGACTCCATTAAAAACAAAAAAATTAAAAAAAAAAAAAAAAATCCCAGGTGTGGTGGTGTATGCCTATAATCCCAATGCTAGAGAGACAGAGGCAGGATTACAAATTCAATGCCAGCCTGGATTAAATAGCAAGACCTTGTCTCAAAAAGAAGAAAGAGAAGAAATGTCCAGTACTAAAACAGGCCTTAGCAACTTTTGCTAAGGTTATCTCATAAGCTTTTTCACATCAACAGCACTAGAAACAGTACAGCCCCCAAATATACTAATGGCAATTACATTTAGTAGTTACACAGTGCTTCTATACAATTAATTGCTAAATTTAGTACAACTCTTAAACATCTTATAGCCATCAACCAGCTGGGGTTTAGCTCAGTTGGTAGAACTCCGCTCTGCAGTCTCTGAGGTCCCGAGTTCGATTTCCAGCACCACAAAAATGGGAGGACGTGGTAATCCACTCCCAAGGCAATCCGGAAACAATAAGCCATTAAAAACCCTATGAGGGACATGACTCCACGGCACCTAACAACATAGCCATCAACACTTAATCAGTTAAAAATATGAAATTATATCTGATTATCATCTCCCTGCCTTTAGGCGTGTCACTGTGGCATCCAATCCTGTCAGATCTTGGAAGGTAAGCAAGGTCAAGCCTGGTTAGTCCTTGGATGGGAGACCGCCTGGGAACACCAGGTGCTATAGGCTTGGGAGAGGGACCTGGCAACCCACTCCCAAAAAACAATCAGCCATGGAAAACCTTATGAATAGCAGAGAAGCACTAACAATACTGTTTCACCTGTTATACTTAGGATCGCTATGAGTCAGACATGGACTCCATGGCACATCACAACATCATCTCCCTATTTCTCTAAAAATTCATGGTTACTTTGCTCTAGATATTGCCTGACCACAATCTGTCCTATCCAGATTGGATAAAGATGAAGAATAAAAAGTTACCTGAGTCTATTACTATATATTATTTTTACATACATAATGTGGGGCTGGGATTTAGCTCAGTTGGTAGAGCACCTCTCTGCAGTCTGAGGTTCCAGAGTTCGATTCCCAGTACCACAAAAACGGGAGAAGGACGTGGCAACCCACTCCCGAGGCAATCCCAAAAAAATCTGCCATTGAAAACCCTATAAGGGTCGCTATGAGTTGGACATGACTCGACAGCACCTAACAACAACGCATACGTAATAGTATGGGCTGAGGTTTAATTAGACCTCAGGCAGCAAAATAAGTTAACTAAATGATATTACAAGATAGAATGAGATAAAATACAGTTCTTTGTATTATCTCATTCAACTTAAGGAGAAGACTTACACATTTAAAGCTAGAAAGTTGGGTTTAGCTCAGTTGGTAGAGTGGTTGCTCTGCATACTGTGAGGCCAAGAGTTCAATCCCCAGCACTGTAAAAATGGGAGAAGGACTTGGCAGCCCATTCCTGAAACAATCAGCCATAATAAACTATGAACAGCAGAGAAGCACAGACATAGTGCTGTGCATGGCACATTGTGGAGTGTTTCTTGCTGTTGTACACAGGGTTGCTATCAGTTGGACTAGACTCAACAGCACCTAACAACCACCACCACCCTACACAATTGACTACATCAGATGAAATACATCAGTACATGTTGTTGTTGTTGTTGTTGCTGTTAGGTGCCATTGAGTCGGTATCTGACTCATAGCGACCCTTATAGGGTTTTCAATGGCTGACTGTCTCGGGATTGCCTTGGGAGTGGATTGCCAGGCCCTTCTCCCATTTTTGCGGTGCTGGGAATTGAACTCGGGACCTCAGAGACTGCAGCACAGCGCTCTACCAACTGAGCTAAATCCCAGCCCCACATCAGTACATACTCAATATAAAATATTGATATGTGCACAAAGATGAAGGGATCATACAATAGTTTTATACCAAAATTCAAGACATTAAGTAGCAAGGAAATATGGTGGGATTGATGGTTGAGATGAAATACCGGGTCAATAAAGTAAGCAAAGCACAAATATTCAAGATGTACCTAGATTGCACCAGTTCTTAAAGCACACAAATTATTTCCAATAAGGCACTCTTCATGGATTTCTGCTGAGGCAAAAGTCTATCTCAGGATGTAATCTGTATTTATCTGCAGGTAATGCTGAGCATTCACAACAGCTGAATTCAGTGTATACGTAATTAGTTCTTCATTCAGATGCTTCGTTTTTGCATTTTCAGTAGGTTTCCTGCCACAAATTATCTCTTCTCTTGATCATTACTCTTTTGCAAATATTAATATTGAAGGTCATTTACTGGTTATAAATATAACAAATCATAACGAAAACAGTACGAAGTTCCAATCTAGAGTAACAGTCTATTTAAGTGGATACGACAAGTTTTCTGACATGAATTACTCAATGCAATTGTCCTTTTTGTAGATCTAGTCTTCTAGATCTTTTTTGTTGTTGTTAGTGCCATAACGTCGGGACGAATTCATTGCAACCCTCATAGGATTTTCAATGTCTGATTGTTTGGGGGGTTGTTTTCTGGAGTCGGCTGCCAGGTCCTTCTCCCATATTTTTCAGTGCTGGGGATCGAACCCAGGGCCTCAGAGAGCGCAAAGCAGCACGCTACTGAGCTAAACCCCAGCCCTTCTGGATCTTAACGATATATAAATCTTAAGAGCAGAAAAAGTTGTCATGAAGCAAGCAACCTGTGTTGGCTTATGTTCATCTTCAACATAGTTACATGGAAAAGCAGAGTGAGTTGGCTAAGAACTGCAGGGATTTAACCTGACACTTAGCAATGGTCGTTTCCTTCGTTGAGATACATTTCTGAATGGCTTGCTAAAATTGGAGAAAGGTGAGGGAGGACTAATTGTTGTTGTTTTTTTTCTTTTTCTTTTTCTTTAAGATATAGATAAACTACCTTAAAGGCGTTCAACATAAAATCGCAACAAACCTATCGTACCCAACTCAACAGAGGCACACGAAAGGCTGCGTTGCAGGCTCCTTCCTGTCATTGTCTCAAGTGACGCAAAGTCTGGCGTCCCCCTGACGCGCTACTGTTGGCTTCTGAATGACAGCCACCAGGCCGCCTATCAAGGCAAGGATCCCGTTAGCTTCTGGCCCCTGGGCTTTTCTGATAAAGACGACAGAACCGCCTCAGGGAAATCTGCCCGCGGGCCACACAAGCCCAGGGCAGGGCCTCAACTTGATCGGTTCCCGCGCAAGAGCAAGCCCCCGACTCTCGATGCGCTCTTCACCAGAACACCGCGCAGGCCCCTTCCCTCCGCCTCAGGCCGCGGCCCCACGCAGCGCCCGCCTGCCGGCGCCGGGCTCCTGAGGCGGTGGAGACGCGTCCCGTCGCTTCGTCGCCGCCGCCGCCGAGTTCCGGCCGGGTCCGAGCCCCAGCGCCTTGGTGCGCGCCTTTCAGTCAGTCAATGCCGCCGCCACCGACCCGACGGCGCGGCGCTCCCCGCGGCCCGTCCTCCGCCCCGCGAGCGGCGCGGCCCAGCCAACTGCCTTCCGAGCAGGGGCCGTCCCGCAACCGAACCTACCTGCAGCGGCGCCGCGCCCCGCGGAGGAGCTCGCAAAGAACCAGGGAACCGCAAGCCCTAGGCAAAATGACCAGCCGGCCCGCTCCCGCTCAAGTAAATCTCCCTCCACGGACCCGCCCACCGACCCCCAGCCAATGGCAGCGCGAACATGCCCCGGCCCGGCCAATCAGAGACGACCGGGTGGAGTGGGAGGAGAGAAGAGCCGCTGAGGGAAGTGGAAGCAAGGTGTTGGGCGTTTGCTCTGCGCCTCCCTGGGCGAAGCTTGGTGGCTGTCGCTGGCGCTTCCCTCAGGCTGTGGGTGCGAGCACCAGAGAGCGAGGTCTCGTGAGGAGATTTGGGTAGCATTTTGAAAATTATCACCACTACAGCTTTGTGTACAGTGACAGTGCCTCACAGAACCCGCTACGGATTCGAATTGTTAAAATATCTCCTTGAAATATCTTTTGTATTGAAGCGAGGGCGCTTTAAAAATCGGCCACTCAGAAGGGCGGGGCTGGCATTCTTATGTTTTCCTTGAGTTGCCCAAATTGTCCTGGGTACCTACCTGCCATCCTAGGCTGCGTCACGTTTTGTGAAGCCTGATGTTCCATCGTGCCCTCTTGGGTGTTGTCCTGTTCCGGAAGACGCTCGTCTTGGAGCACCCTCCGCGGGGCATGACAGCAACATAATCATCAACCAGCTGGGTAAAGCTCTCCTCAAAGACAGAGCTGCCCGCCTTGTACTAGTCACTACTGGCTACAAGAGAAAGCGATCAGCACCAGGCGATCTAGGTTAGCTTGAAATACATGGGCCTCTTTACAGATTCCAAAAAAGGGTGGCCCCGAAATGCCTAAGACAAAGATAACAACGGGAACAAAGTAAGGTCATCATGACCAAGAACGCCATGACTGAATCCTGACCATGGTCTACACCCAGAAATAATCTAGGTCTGGAAGTTGGCATCGATAGTACTTCCCTGCCCTTTAATGGCAACATCCTTCTCCTGCTCCTATACTTCTGCTTTGCAACCCCTGCAAAACTGCCTGGCAGGCCAGCCCCAGGTGCCATCCCCACTTTGTCCCTAATGGACGGGCGCAGCCTGCTGGCCAGCCTATAAACTCAAAAATATTTGCTATCACAGTATAACTTCAATCTACATCTTTGGTGTGTTGGGAGTTCAGTTTGGGCTCCGGCTTACAACAAGCTCATTGACAGAACATGCTCTAGCCCCACAAGCGCCCCAAATGTTTCCCAGGGTGCTGAGAGTCTTCATTTGCACAGTGTGAAGATTTTTTTTTCTTTTTAATTCTCTGAAGAGTTGTTGATAGAATTTTCCAGGAGGGGCTGTAAAAGTGGCATGTGATACTGCAACAGATTGAATGCAGCAGATATGAGAATATCAGCCTTGTCTCATGGTGGCACATGCCTGTAATCCCTGTGCTCAGGAGGCTGAGGCAGGAGGACTGATGCCAGTTCGAGGCTAGCCTGGGCTACACAGTTGAGACTCTGCCTCAAAAACCAAAACAAAAAGAACCCCAACAAAACAAAGTGAGAATACTAATGTCTTAAGTCCAACAATGAGGAAATTGGCAAAAATGTAAAACAGTGCTAATTTTTGCAGTTTTTTTTGAGAAAAGTTTTGAATATAATTGATGTATATATAGGGTTGCTAAGATGGGGATGGTGTGGGAGTAGAAAGTGGGTTACAGCCAGATAAGGAATTTGGACTTGAGCCAACAATGTGTAACTACCACTTAGAAGTGTGTTTAAGCCAGGTGTGGTGGGACACACCTGTAATTCTAGCTCTTGGGAGGCTGAGGCAGGAGGATTGATGTAAGTCAAAGGCCAGACTAATCTACATCTTGAGTTTCAGGACAGCCTAGGCTACACAGCAATGCCCTGTTTCAAAAGACCAAAATAATAATGATGATGAAGATGATGATGATATTGTTGATGTCTATTTAGAGCAGTCATAATCAAAATATACTAAATGCTGTTGCTGAGTGACATTTAACAGAAAGGCAGGGATTGTCAATACAGGAAGTGGCAAGTGGCACATCAAACCTTAGTAATGGTGTGTGACAATTTCAACTTGTTCAGTGCAGTCAGTCAGGTGTGAGCTATGGTTGAGACAACACGCGTTTTAAAGTAGCCCTAAATCATGGATCACAATGCCTCTGGTACAGCATTTTCTGCCAAATAACCATTACAGTGTGTCCTCATCTTATTTACCAGATCTGGCACCATACAACTTCTGGCTCTCCCCCCAAAGTCAAAATAACCATAAATGGTAAACATTTTTAATTGATTCACAACATTGAGGCAGCCACGACAGTACAACTAAGGACAGTGACTGGAGGAGACTTTGAGAACTGCTTCAGAAAGTGGTAAGAATGATTGGACAAGTGTGCCCAAAGCCAGGGACAGTATTTTGAAGGTGATTAATGAAGTGTCTTTTACTGTAATAACTTTTTATTTAAGTGTTCACTTTATTTTTGGATCATACCTTGTAAGGTAATAGGATGTCTTGGCTGTCACTTTTATGATTATTTACTAGACATTATGTTAATCAAGTGTACTGCCTGCTATATTTCCCATTTCTTTCTATATTTGAAGTTTGACAATCTGCATTCAAAGTCATGATGGATCACTGCCTAGTTACATGGTTTGAGGCAGGTTAAATCACTTTTCAGAGGCACGATGACACTGTTACACACCTGTGAACCATTGTAAACTCAGCTAGAATTAGCAAACGCTGATGTGGGAGTAAAAGCTTTATTCTTACACCCAAGCACAAGGGAAGCTGTAAGGATACAGTCTAGAGAGAGAGAAGACAGGAGTCTGCATGGCTTGAGGCCTGTCTGGCTCACCTGGAGGCCTGACCTGTTAACAGCCTGTCTGGTACTCGCTGAGGCTTGGAAGCCCATGAGACTCAGGCATAATGGCCTCCAACATCCTGCCATTGACCCATATTTGACCTCTTCAAACCCCCTGCCTCCTGATAGGCTAAATCCTAGCCCCCTGACTGGTCAGTTAAACAACATCCCCTAATTGGCTACCCAGTTGATGCCTTATTTGCATCTAACAGTTAGAGCGGTTGGAGCAATTGCAGCAGTTGAGACATCACAGATTCTAAACAGTTGGCCTATCTTCTGATCGGTTGTGCCCTGTCCACACTGCCCTGTCCACGCACTACCACCTGATGGGTTAAGCCACAATCACCCCACATTATGCCTCAGCTTCTGAATGGTCAGCTTAAGTATTTAAGCAGGGCTCGCTGGCTCTGTTGTTGTCATCCTCTCCATTGGCCATACCATCACAGAAGTCAGACATCAACCATCCCCATCCCTACGAAGAACATCGGAGACGATGGGGATCATCAGAGATCAGTGGACAGCCAAGGCGACAGGAGAAGACTACAATCAAGCAAGAAGACCTCAATCAACAGATGACATCTGAAGTCTCCGGACCCAGTGCCCGAGACAGAGCTGAGCAGTCTGCCACCCCGAAGGGCAGACTCTAGAGTTGTGACACCCTCAGAGCTGTAACACTTAAGAGTTGTACAATAAAGGTTAATTTTTACTTACAGCTGGCTTCCCAAAGCTGTTCCTAACTCTGCCTCTACCCTCACCCAAGTGCCGTGGGTCCCTAGAGTGTTAGTGTGAAGTTCCTGCTCCGGATCCAGGCCCGAGAGGGAGGAGGTGCCCCATAGGAAGCCCTGTGATATAGTTAGGAAGCACACAGGCTCCCACAGGCTCCCCAAGCAAACGCAGTGTCCCTCATTTCTACCCCTTCCTCAGCTGGGGGAGGGGTGTTGCCTTCTGTTTTTGTTATCACAGAGGGAGAGAAGGAGAAACCTGCCCAGGCTTCATGTGCCACCCAATGTCTCACTAGCATTTTAGGTCCCAACCTAGGTGTGTGTGTCACACCATGATAATGAAGCAAAAGTTACTTTTGGGAAAAGATTTTCTCTTATGAGCATATTCTAGCTTAAAGGGCAATCCTGACCCTTCATGAGGCAATATTAGGCCTTAGGTGAGCAAATTTTGAAGCAATTTATTTTCATACCTCAGCCTGTGGTAACCACATCTGCAATCGAACCGTATCTTTGCCTGTCAAGGCAGCTGTTTCATTCAAACCTTATACTTTGTATTTTACCCCCTTCTTTCAATCTTATCTTGAAAATAGGAGTAACAATGATTTGAATTCCTAATTAGCTGCTACACTTCAATCCCTTACATTATTTAGATTAATTCCCAAAACATACTATGTGAAGAGCTATGGAGTCGACCAATTTCTGATTTGTGGTATAGGGCTGGGGGTGGTTTGAACCCAGGGCCTCATGAATACCTTCCAAGTGCTCTACTGCCAAGCTGCACCCCAAGCCCACATTTTTACCCTTTTGACACAGGGTCTTGCTATGTTACACCCTCAAATCTGCATTCCTTTTGCCTCCACCTCATGTCGTTATTGTCAGGTGCTGCTGAGTCAGGTCTGACTCATGGTGACCCTACATACAACACACAAAACACTCCGGCACTATGCCATGCCTGGCACTACTGTCAGTGCTTCTCTGCTATTCATAGAGTTTTCTACGATGGATTGTCTCTGGAGTGGGCTGCCAAGTCCTTCTCCCTAGCCTGAGGTACCTGGTATTTCCAGATGGTCTCCCATCCAAGTACTAATCAAGCCAACCCTACTTAGCTTCCAGTATTGGTGGGATCAGATGCCAGGGTGCTATGGCTGCAGATTCTACCTCATGAGTCACCAGGATTACAGGAATGTGCCACCATGCCCATTTTTTTTGTTTTTGCAGACAGGGTCTCGTTATGTAGCACAGGCTGGCCTTGTACTGACTATCCTCCTAAGTGGCTTATGAACATTTGGAGAGGAATGACTCATTGCTTATTTAATAAGTGAAATAATGTGGGTAAAGTACTTAAAGGAGTACCAGACCCATAGTATTGGCTTAGTAAAAAATTGCCTCCTTCATTATAATCAGAAACATCACCCTCTCAAAATCATTATATAGCCCTGTTTCCATTATCTAGCACATAATGGATGCTTAGGAAAAGTTCCTAAAATGAAAATGAATTCATTCAGAAAGCTTTTCCACATACCATTTACTGTACAATTTTCAGCAGCACACATCAAAGTAGAACTAAATTTTATTGCAGGAAAAATTACAGACAACATAATCATTATCAATTCAACCTCAAATGACAAAAATACTATTATCTTGAATACTTTTTTAGAAATATTACTGTGATGATTAAATTTCATGTTAACTTGGCAAGCCTATTGTGCCCAGTGGTATGGGCAACATGAGTCTAGACAACTGTGAAGATATTTTGTAGAGGTGACTAATATTTATGGCCAACTATCTTGAAGAAAAGATTATCTCAAAAAATGCAGGTGAACTTCATCCAATTAATTCAAGGCTTTAAAGACAAAAACAGAAGTTTCCCAGAGTAGAAGGAATGCTACTTCAAAACCACAACATAGGTATTTTGCTTAGGATTCTCGCTTGCTAGGCTGATTGAAAGAATTCTGACAGGACCACCGTGTTGATTTCTTTTTGAGTCTGTAGCTTGCCAGGTTGCCCTCAATGTTTTGAAATTGCCACCATCCACACCCATTCGAACTGATATCTTAAAAGTAAATCTTTTAGGGGTTGGGAACTCCGCTTAGTGGTAGAGTGCTTGCCTAGCAAGTGCAAGGCCCTGGGTTTGATGTCCAGTACTGAAAAAATATACCGTACATATCATGTATAACACTGTACATAAATATGTCCTGTTGGTCCTGTTTCTCTGGAGAACCCTGACTAACATAAACTACTAAATGTAAGAGAACCTGTCCACTTTTATAAACTGACTCACTACTACAAGGAAGGTTTACTGCTGGTTTGAACTCTTAATCTAGATAAATCCAGGTACTCCTGGAACTACAAACCTGGATTTACCATCTTGCCATATTGATCTCCAAAACAAAGAGTTAAGATAATACTTCATGTTAACTGTTCCATTTGTACCAAGCAGATGGTACCTGTCAGAATTGCTTGTTATGAAATTGGTTGGGCAGTATCTAAATCAGAAAGGATATATAGATTAAGTAGTATTGCCAATAAGGCACAGAAGATTGATAAGGACTTCCACGTGTGGCAGGATACTAGCTGTTTTGCTAAGTTTTATTGGAATAGAACCACACTTATTCATGTGTAACATCTATAGTTGTTTTTGTGTTACAGCAATGGAGTTGAGTAGCTGTGAGCAAGCATAGACCTCAGAAAAACTTTTAGGTGGGATAACCCCCAAAGATCCAATGTTTCCACTGACAACTCAAAAAAAAAAAAAAAAAAAAAAAAAAAAAAAAAAAAAAAAAAAAAAAAAAAAAAAAAAAAAAAAAAAAACAAAACACTGCAAAATTAGTGAAGGTATTGGAGAGCAATGTAAGCCATGAAAACCATACAATATTTACAGAGGAGGGACAAATTTCAAAAATGCGCTAAATGCTTAAGAATTGTTTTTTATTGTTTAATTGGGGACATACATTAAGGATCAGAGGGCCATTTTTGGGTGAAAGAGAAATCAACAAATTTTAGTGTAGTATGGAAATGTAGCAACAAAACTAGTCTTAAATGTCAAGCTGATAAATGAGTTTCTTCTTAAAATATTTGTCAGATGGTCATGGTGGTTGAAACCAGAAATCCCAGCACTCAGGAGGCTGAGGAGGATCACAAGTTCAAGGCTAGCCTGGACTAAACATTGAGATCTTGTCTCAAAAAAATAAATTCATTTGTTAAGGGCTAAGGATATAGCTCAGTGTTAGAGCATTTGTATAGCATGAACAATCCCCAGCACCACAAAACAAACAACAAACAGCAAAAAATTGTTAGGCTTTTGCACAAAACCAAAATTTTCTTTTTCATCCAAACAAAAGGTTTCACATATTTTTTACTTAACCAAACTAGTGCAGAGCATAGAAAGAGAAAAATCATATTCCTAATAAACATGTCTAACTGTGCAAACAACAGTAACACATTCAGCTTGATATAGTATGATGACAGTGACCTTCAAGCAACATAAATGTGTGCAACCTCACATGCAACTACTTATAGGCCCAGCTTGGTTCGTCTCCAGTGTCTCCTCTTGGAATTGTACATGATTTTATTACCAGTTTTCATCTGAATCCATTGTGGAATGGGACGGTTTTGCTTTTGTTTCTTGGCCAGGAATCGCTTGATCCTGAAAGTCTTGTGAGAAGACATGGTGAAGAATGAAGACAGGTGCACACACCAAAGCGTCGGAGAGCACAGGGCCAAAAACTAAAAACAAAAACAAAAACCACTTGTCAAACTAAAAGCTAAGTGGAGGGACACCAAAAAGTGAGACTGGCTACCCCAATAATATACATACTATTTGCCCAGAATAACTGCTCCAACATAGCATCTGATGGGTCTGGTTTTATTTGTAAGAAAAGGGGGTCATAGCAAGTTTGTTGCATTCTGGTCAGCAAGAGTAATTACAAATGGTTGATTGTTGTTGCTCACTTATCCTATACATTCCAGCGAAGAATTTTAGTGAGTGGGAAAAGGCTTTAACTAGAGTTATTTATTATCTTTACTGGTCATGGAGTTCGCAAAAACATGCTAGGCCGGAGTGACTTAGGTGACTGTCTCATGCCTCATGTTTCTCTTAGGCTAAAGAATTTCATGATCTCATTCTTATGACATATTAAACCTTTTCACAAACACAATTACTTTTCTAAGGGCTGGGGATGTAGCTCCATGATGGAGCACTTGCTTACATGTGCCAGAGCCAGGATTCAATCCCCAGCACTGCAAAAAGCCCCACAAAAACACAAAACAGAATTATTTTTCATTTATATGTACAACTTTACTTTTCAATATTCTAAGTGGTAGGATACAATATTTTTTTCTTTTTCCTTTTCTGTATTTAAAATAATATTTTATGCCAGGCGTGGTGGCCCACGCCGGTAATCCCAGCAGCTCAGGAGGCGGAGGTGGGAGGATCACAAGTTCAAGACCAGAGGTAGTCTGCGTAATTTAGCGAGACCCTGTCTCAAAAAGTAAAAAAAAAGGGCTGGGGGCGCAGTTCACTGATCCAGCACTTACAAAAGCATGCAGATGTGAGGCCCTGGGTTCAA
>VMDO01034181.1:0-17237 GCA_007922755.1 Pedetes capensis | reverse complement strand
AAAGTAGGGTGATATTTTTGAGATATAGATATATAGATATATAGATATATAGATATATAGATATATAGATATATATGTCAGGAGAAGGACCTGGCAATCCACTCCCAAGGCAATCCTGAAACAGCCATTGAAAACCCTATGAGGGTCGCTATGAGTGGGATACCGACTCGACGGCACCTAACAACAACAACAACAAAATATATATATATACATATATATATGTATATATATGTGTGTGTGTGTGTGTATATGTGTGTGTGTGTGTGTGTGTGTGTGTGTGTGTGTGTGTGTGTGTGTGTGTGTGTGTGTATATATAGTTAGGTGCTGTGGAGTCTGCCGTGGAGTCTGACTCATAGTGACCCTCACAGGGTGTTCAATGGCAGATTGTTTTGGGATTGCCTTGGGAGTGGATTGCCAGGTCCTTCTCCCATTTTTGCGGTGCTGGGAATTGAACTTGGGATCTCAGAGACTGCAGTGCAGCGCTCTACCAACTGAGCTAAATCCCAGCCCATATATATATGGCATATATTAAAAATCAAAATTGCTGGGTGTGGTACCACATGCCTGTGATCCCAGCACTTGGGAGGCAGAGACAGAAAGGATCAAACACAAGTTCCAAGTCAGCCTGGTCTACATAGTGAGTTCCAGGCCAGCCGGGGCTACACAGTGAGACGCTACCTCAAAAAACTAAAAAATAATAAACATAAAAACACATAATATTTATATCTACCCTATGGAAACTAGAACATAAATTAACTATAATTACTATGTATTTGTGGTTTCATCTGTTTTTACCGTACTATTGGCCATAGGTAAGATTGTTCCTTAGGCAAAAACATAGCCTATGACACTATTCCTTTGGGAGAAAATAATCTGCTTTAAGATCTGTCTCAGGCATGCTTTCAAGAGCATAAACAGTTGTGAAAAGAAGACAGCCTAAGCAGATGGAGCATATTTCAGTGATTCTAAGATACACAATGTTTTATACTTGTATACCACTGGAATTAAGAGGTCTTACACAGTTCAAAGAGGAGCATTTTTTTCACTCTTAGTAGCATATAAAATAACAATGCATCTTAGATTTCATGAAATGTGTTTTTTGGAATATATCTAATTCCCAATGTGTCCACATATACTGATGTGAAGGAATATGTTCTGCCTTCCAGAGGTGTACAATCTAATGGAAAGAAAATGATCAGCTCTAAAATATAAATGTTAATGTAAAAATAAACATTTACACAAGATGTGAAGTGAGAAAATGGGAGAAAGTTAAAGAACTACAGAAAAAGTACTTAGAAGGTAGGAAATAAATGACAAACCCAACATAACTTGAGGTAGTGTGTCCTCAGCACACTTTTAAATGAAAGAGATTAAGGTCTGAGGTAAGAAAGCAGGAAGTAAATGATATCACCTCAACAAGGATCAAGAAGATGATGAGCTTTCTGAGGTCCGAGCCATGCCATCTCCTAAGAACCAGAAACAGCTGTCCAGTTAATGCAGGCATTGCTTGAAGACCGCTAAGCAAGGTAAAAATATTCATCTCTCTCCTGTGAACCCCTGTGGTAGTTTTAAAATAAATCCACAGCCAAGCACTGAGGTGGATGCCTGCGATCCCAGCAACTCAGAGGCAGAGGCAGAGACGGGAGGATTGAGAGATCAGGGCCAGAGGCAGCCTGTCTTGAGACCTAGCCTTAAGGCAAAAAACGAAAACCAGACTAGGAGTGCAGCTCAGTGGTGGAGCACTTGCAAAAGTGTGTGCAAGGCCCTGGGGTCAACCCCTTAGTTCCACAAATAAATAAATAAAAATAAATCCAGAAACTCTTTGATGTTCCTCCTTTCATGAGATGGACCTTAATTCCCCTTTCCCAAAGTGTGGGCTGGACGTGGTGACTTGATTCTAACTAATACAATATGGTAGAAGTGATGGTATGTAACTTCCAGTAGTAGGTCATAAAAAGCCTTGAGGCTTCCTTCCCCCCTCCCCTCCCAATCCCACTTCCCCTCTTTGTCTCCCTCTCATTTGTTCTGAAGGAAGCCAAATACCATGTCATTAGAGCACTCAAGTAACCCTTTGGAGAGGTCCATGTAACCAGTAACTGAGGCTTCCTACCCAGAGCAAATACCAGAAGCAAATCCCTCAGTCCTAGCCAGCCCTTTGGCAGCTAATATCTGGACTGCAACCTCAGCAGACTCCCTAAACCAGAACCACTCAGCTAAACCATTCTCAAACAAATGACCTGTAAGAACTGTAATAAATGTTTACTACAATGTCACTGCCTGCAGCTGTAGCCCTGTGGCATCCGATCCCGTCAGATCTCGGAAGCTAAGCAGGGTCAGGCCTGGTTAGTACCTGGATGGGAGACCACCTGGGAACACCAGAAACTGTAGGCTTGGGAGAAGGACCTGGCAACCCCTTCCCAAAAATCAATCTGCCATTGAAAACCCTATGAACAGCAGAGAAGCACTGACAACAGTGTTTCCCCTGTTGTACAGAGGGGTCGCTATGAGTCGGATACCGACTGGACGGCACCTAACAACAACAACAACGTCACTGGGCTGGGATTTAGCTCAGTGGGTAGAGCACTGCACTGCAGTCTCTGAGGCCCAAGTTCAATTCCCAGCACCGCAAAAATGGGAGAAGGGCCTGGCAATCCACTCCCAAGGCAATCCTGAAGCACTCAGCCATTGAAAACCCTATGAGGGTCACTATGAGTCGGATACCGACTCAACGGCACCTAACAACAACAACAAACAATGGCACCAAGTTTTGAGGTAATTGTTGTTGTTAGGTGCCATCGAGTTGGTGTCCAACTCGTGGCAACCCTACACACCACAGGCAAAACAGTATTGTCAGTGCTTCTCTACTATTCATAGGATTTTCGATGGCTGATTGTTTTTTGGGAGTGGGTTGCAAGGTCCTTCTCTCAAGCCTACAGCTTCTGGTGTTCCCAGGTGGTCTCTTAACCAAGTACTAACCAGACCCAGGCCTGCTTAGCTTCCAAGATCTGACGGGATCAGACCCCACAGTGGTACAGCTGCAGGCAAGATAGTTTGTACACAGCTATAAATAATACACCTGTAGCCGTACCATTGTGGCATGTGATCTCATAAGATCTCAGAAGCTAAGCAGGGTTGGGCCTGGTTAGTACTTAGGAGACCACTGGAGAACACCAAGTGCTGTTGGGAGAAAGACCTGGCAGCCCACTCCAAAAAAATAAATAAATAAATAAAAACATCAGCCACTGAAAACCTTAGGAAGCCGGGCGCAGTGACGCACACCTGTAATACCAGTGACTGGGGAGGCAGAGGCAGAAGGATCGTATGTTTGAGACCAGAGACAGTCTGCGTAATTTAACAAGACCCTGTCTCAAAAAGTAGAAAAATAGGCTGAGGGCACAGCTCAGTGGTACAGCACTTGCAAAGCATGCAAGTGCAACCCTCAGTAGTGCCAAAAAAAAAAAAAAAAAAAAGAAAAAAAAGAAAAAGAAAAGAAAGAAAAAGCAAAAGAAAACCCTATGAATAGCAGAGAAGGCCTGACAATAGTACTGGCTATGGCACAGTGTTAGGAGCATCTCATCTGTTATACATAGGGTCACTATGAGTTAGACACTGACTGGCCAGCACCCAACAATATAAATAATACAATATTATGGTATTTTGTGTCTCTAAAACACTTATGCTTATCTTCTAACAATTACAAGTACACCAATGGCCAGTATAAATAACTTCTAGAAGGCTGTTATCTTCAGCCTTACATATCTGTAAGTCTTAACCTAATGAACTGCAAAGGCAAGTGTTGTTTCTGGTTATTATTCATTGAAAGATTCTTGCCAGTGCTTGTACAATTGACTTCAGTTGTCCGAAAATGAAGTAATTAAACCTTGAATATGAGCACAGCCAGCAGAGTAAGGTAAAAAGAAAAACACTCATTTGATGGATCAAATGTGAGAGACGGAATAAAGGATAACAGATGCAACCATCAAATATAACTCAAGAGTGGCATGTGTATAAAGTGGAAAAAGCAGTCATCTTACCCCCTAGACATAGTGGAGTACATAAGCTCCTTGAAGAAAAATAATAAGAGAGTGGCAAAGCACTGGGATAGTAACAATCAGTACTTACTTCTTTGTCAAGGAGAAAAAGAACAAGCCTTTAGCTAACAAAAGATTAATTTTATATATGTGTTTCCCAAAATGCATTCTATAGGATATCAGTAACCCAAGACATCCCAGGGGCCAGGCACAGTGGCACACATCTGTAATCCCAGTGCCTTGGAAGGTGGAGAAAGGGAAGGCTGAGTTCCAGGTCAGAGGCAGCCTAAGTAACTTAGTGAGAACCTCACTCAAAAAATAAAACAGGGAGCCGGGCACGGTGGCGCACGCCTGTAATCCCAGCGGCGCGGGAGGCAGAGGCAGGAAGATCGCAAGTTCGAGATCAGAGGCAGTCTGCGTAATTTAGCAAGACCCTGTCTCAAAAAGTAAAAAAATTGGGCTGGGGGTGCAGCTCAGTGGTCCAGCACTTGCAGAGCATGCAAGCACGAGGCCTTGAATTCAATCTCCAGTTGTTGTTGTTGTTAGGTGCTGTCGAGTCGGTATCCGGCTCATAGCGACCCTCATAGGGTTTTCAATGGCTGACTGTTTCAGGATTGCCTTGGGAGTGGATTGCCAGGTCCTTCTCCCATTTTTGCGGTGCTGGGAATTGAACTCGGGACCTCAGGGACTACAGCGCAGCCCTCTACCAACTGAATTAAATCCCAGCCCTCAATCTCCAGTACCGCAAAAAAAAATTAATTTATTAATTTAATTAATTAAAATTAAAATTAAAAAAATAAATAAATAAAAATTAAAAAGGGGCTGGGGAGTACAGGTCAGTGACAGAGTACCTGCCTAGCACGCATGAGGCCCTGGGTTCAATCTCCCAATAGTACTGTGGCTGGGTGAGTGGGGGTGAAATCTCAAGGTTTTTTTAGAGTAAAGGGGAAAATCAAAAAACAATAAAACAGCCAGGCACTCAGGAGGGGAGGCAGGAAGACTGCAAGTTCAATGCCAATCGGGGATACAAAGAAAGACCCTGTCTCAAAAATAAAAACCATCCATGCTATATGACATTTCTGAGGGCTCTAAGGTGTTAATGTGCATTAAAAATGTATGTAACCTCACAACACTTAAAATACAGCATGTTGTTATTGTTGTTGCTGCTGCTGCTGCTGTTAGGTGCCCTTGAGTTGGGTCTGACTCAGTGATAGCACCCTGTGTACAACAGGAGAAACACTCGCACATGGTCAGCGCTTCTCTGCTATTCAGAGGGTTTCCAATGGCTGGTTGTTTTGGGAGTGGGGCTGCCGGTATTTCTCACAAGCCTACAGCACTCGGTATTTTAGTATTCTATAAATACAGTTTAGGAAACAGTGATTTAGACAGGTCTGCAGATAAGCAGATACACAGATGGGTGCAGTCACAGAAAACAAAGGAGAATTAGAAAAATGCAAGAAAATAATTTAACCCAAAAAAGAGATTATACTTTTACACCATGACTACTAGTCATGACTATGTATTTTTTTTTTCTTTTCCCAACATTGCATTTATTTGTCATGTCTTTTTTCTGGCTGTGATAGTTTCTTAGATTTTTCTTGTTTTTGATGATCTTGACAGTTTTGAAAACTACTGATCAAACTTTTTGAACAATGTAACTCAATTTCGGTTTGTCCAATGCTTTTTTTCATGGTTAGACAGCTTTTTAGGAGGAAGTCCATCCACAGAGATAATTGGCCACCCTTATCAAATCAAGGACACACACTTTCAAAATGACTTACCATTGTTTATGTTAAACATGACCACATCTCTCTGCAGTAGTGTCTGTCAGGTTTCCACTGACTTTCCACATCTTACTTCCCCCTACCTTTCCATACTTTTTAGGGTTTTTCTTTTGTTTTGTTTTTACATTTCTGACATACAGTCCCACTATGTAGCCCAGGCTGGCCTCAAACTCTCAATCTCCTTGCCTCAGCCTCAGGATTGCTGTGATTACAGGCATGTACCACCACACCTGTCTGGACACTACTCTTTGGACTACTATGCACTTTCTTAAACCAAAATAAACTATTAGAGTCAGCTATAAAAAGCAACAACAGCCATACCAGATGTCAGGGAAAGTGAAGTTGGGGAAAAACCCGGTAGGCTGTAATAGAAGAAAGGAAATTCCTTTTCCGTAGGCACAGGGCTCAGAATCTCACAATGCCGCACACTCTCAGCTGACTGTGTCCCTCCACGTGAACTTGTGTACAGAGTTGAGTATCCAGCCTAGAGGTAGCTCATCTAGAGGGCTGGGGGGCAGCATGAGTTGGTCTGACCCCAAACTCCTAGCCAACAGTGGTGATAACTAACAACCTATTGGGAAATTTTAAAGACTCAAAGACTGCTTAGTTGTGCAAGCAGAAACAGATGCATAAAGACACACAAAAAAAGCAGAGATAAAACAGCCTAGGTAATAGCAGAGGATTAGGTAGGCCAACCCCAGTTCAGTGCCTCAAGCAGGAAAGGAATACCTTCCCTCAGTAAAAAAACTTAAGTTAGCCTCCTGTTGCCTAATCTGAACAAACTTCCACAGTGGCCGGGTCAGGGAGAGCAGGATGGCGGGCTGAGAGGCCTTGAGCAACATTCTGTGACCCACACAGAAAGGAGGGCAATGAGAGGGAGAAAGGAGGAAGGGGCAGAGAGAATGCCAGCCCTGAGTTTACGAAGGCCCATCCAGAACAGGGAGTGCAGGTCAGCGCTGGAGTGCTGGCCTAGCATGCATGAGGCGCTGGGTTCCATGCCCACCACCACAAAAAATAAAGTAAGGAGCACCCAGGTAGAACGCACCTGAAGGATGTTTTCATATACCAAAAGTCTACTGAAGTCAACAGCCAGAGCCCCTGCACCCATGAGTCATTCCACAGAATGCTCTGGGCGACTACACCTCCCCAGCACCACCAGGGACGGCCAGGGAGGGAGGCTTCGGCCCCTCCCCAGGCAGTCTGTCCATGCGCATGCCTGCTTCCAGTCCTACCTGCTCACACTCCCCAAACTATGCTCAGCCCACACATCCAGTGTCTGCAGAGTAGGACGGGGGCCAGGAATCAGACCTCTGGGACCCTGGGGCACACATTCAGGCGTCCATGAATGTGCACATGCACCCTCTGCTCAGCGTGTGTGGACCGGGGCTGTCTAGGAGGGCTCCCCCAGCCAGGCCTCTGTCTAGACATGCCACGTGGCCACGCTTACAAGGGCCCCTTTGGGTTACTGCAAGCCAACAACACGAACACTGTCCCCTTTAGAATGGTGGCCTCATTGCTAGGCACAGCCCTGGCACCAAAGTATGGCTCCACAAAGTCTTTCTGCTCAAGAAACAGAAAGGTATCTGGCCACTAAAGCTGGGGAGGATCCTTAATCCCAATGTTGATGAGGCACTGCTAAAACTGGGGTGCTTGTGCTTCTGGGAGGAGTGACTCTTTAGGCTTAAATTTCTGTTCCACCCTTCCTCAACACTTAGCATGACCTTGAAGATTTTGTTCCTTGTAACCCAAACACCCTAACCAAAGCCCTTAAAAGTCATGTGATGACAAGTTGAAAATTAACCATGGCTTCAACTTCTTTTGCAAAAACTCAAGACAAACAGTCTATGAGGAGTCCTCAAATATCAAGTGGTCTATGAATTAGGCAGACCACTCAGTACTGTAACCATATAAGGAAAACTTGCTTATTGCTGCAAATATATTAGCAAATCTTACCAATTAAGAGCAATTTTACATAGGCACAAACAGGTCATTTTATTGAAATAAAGAAAAAAATGAAAGAAAAGAAAGGGAAAAGGAAAAGGAAACTCTTAAACTGTACTATCTAGTCTGGTTATCTAATGTAGGGACATGCATTATATTTCTTTCTTTTTTTTCTTTTTCACAAATTATATCTCAGCCAGGCACAGTAGGGCACACCTATAATCTCAGCAACACGGTAAGTGCAGACAGGATTGTGAGTTGGAGCCCCGCAGCAACCTGTGTATCTTAGCAAGACCCTGACTCAAAATTTAAAAAAAAAAAACTAAGAAGGACCTAGGGTTGCAACTCAGCAGTAGAGCACTTGCAAAGTATGTGTGAAGCCCTGGCTTCTGCCCCTCAGCACAACAAAAAAATTATTACCTGGAACACGAACAAGTGATTTACACAAATCACAGTTCAAACCTCCAACCTAGTATATATATTTAATATTTGGACATACTTGAGTTGTTGTTGTTGTTAGGTGCTGTGGAGTCAGGTCTGACTTATAGCCACCCTATGTACAACAGACAAAACACTTAACCTAACACGGTACCATACCTGGCACTATTGTCAGTGTTTCTCTGCTGTTCATAGGGTGTTCAATGACTGTTCTGGGGGAGTAGCCTACCAGGTCCTTCTCCCAAGCCTATAGCACCTGGTGTTCTCAGGAGGTCTCCCATCCAAGTACTAACCAGGCCCAACCCTGCTTAGCTTCTGAGATCTGACAGGATCGGGTTGGGATGCCAGGGGCAGGCACTTGAGTAATCAGTAGTCAGATATTCATTAAAATAGCATTTGTTGTTGTTAGGTGCTGTCGAGTCGGTATCCGACTCATAGCGACCCTCATAGGGTTTTCAATGGCTGACTGTTTCGGGATTGCCTTGGGAGTGGATTGATTTTCTAACATATTTAAATACATATTTCTCCTCATTTAAAAAACACTACAGCCAGTGTGGTGGCTCATACCTGTAATCCCAGCCACTGGGAGGTGGAAGCAAGAGGATCACAGATTGAGGCCACAGGCAGCCTGTGCAATTTAGCAAGACCTTGTCTCAAGAGAATAAGTAAAAAATGAGCTGGGAGTGCAGCCCAGTGGCATAGCGCTTACAAAGTATATGTGAGGCCCTGGGTTCAACTCCCAGGTACCATGCCTGGCAGGGCACACTAGAGGCCCAGTGTGGTGGGACATGCCCATAATCCTGGCTCTGGAGAGGCTAAGGTAGCAGGATCACAAGTTCGAGACCAGCCTGGACCCTGGGCAAGGAAAACACTAGAATTCTGTTAGACAACTACAAGCTAATAGGCTGGCCAAAATCAGACTTAAATGGGACAAGCAAAGGTTCAACTTTGAGATAATTATTAGCATACCATTAGTAAACAGTTGTTGTTGTTGTTGTTGTTGTTGTTAGGTGCCATCGAGTCGGTATCCAACTCATAGCGACCCTCATAGGGTTTTCAATGGCTGACATTTTCAGGATTGCCTTGGGAGTGGATTGCCAGGTCCTTCTCCCATTTTTGTGGTGCTGGGAATTGAACTCAGGACCTCAGAGACTGCAGCGCAGCGCTCTACCAACTGAGCTAAATCCCAGCCCAAGTAAACAGTTACTTAACTATAATTCAGGAGAAATTCCTGGTTGTTAAAAACTTTCTGATCAAGGACAGCACACGTTATCACAAACTGATTATGTAAGACAATAGTGTATTGTTTCAGGATGTGTATTTGTGGGCATAATGAAGTTCACAGCCAAGTTACACTAATGACTCACGAATCTGAATTTTCTGCTATCTTAACCTTTAAATCAACTGAAAAAGTAGTTGCTAGAAGCAGTTAGTAGGAAAGCATGCTATTCCCAAAAGATTTTGTATACACAACTAATTTTACTACTTAAATGTTTTTTTGATTATTGAGATTTGAACAAGATGTTAAAGATTCAAAACCAATTTGAAAGTAATGGATCTTTACAAAACCCATAATAATATTCAACATACACAGATTTTACAAGGGCACAGACCATATTCTTCTGTGTATTTTTACAGCACCTGACATATTGTTGTTCAATATCTGTTTGATATCATATATAAGTATTGCAACACCTAGCAGTGCTTATTGCCCCATTTCTTAAAAACTTTGTTCACCAACCAATAAGTCGAAGTTGAAAAAGTAACTTCTTGTTGTTGTTGTTAGGTGCCATCGAGTCGGTATCTGACTCATAGTGACCCTCATAGGGTTTTCAATGGCTATTTCGGGATTGCCTTGGGAGTGGATTGCCAGGCCCTTCTCCCATTTTTGTGGTGCTGGGAATTGAACTCGGGACCTCAGAGAGGGCATCGAAGCGCTCTAACAACTGAGCTAAATCCCAGCCTGAAAAAGTAACTAGTATATCTTATTTCTCGATCTGGAATACCTTTTTAGTTGAAGTTGGTTTTCAGTTACTCTAGTTTCCTTGCAACAAAACATTGGTGGAGGCCTGGTGCAGTGGCACAGACAGTAAATCAGTAATCCCGGCAACTCGGGAGGTAGAGGAAGGAAATCCAGGCCAGAGGGAGCATGAGTAATTTAGCAGGACCCTAAATTAGCAGGACAAAATAAAAAATGGCCTGAGGGTGCAGCTAGTGGGAGAGCACTTGCAAAGTATGTGTGAGGCCCTGGGTCCAAACTCCCAGTACTGCCCAAAAGGGGGGAAAAAAAAAAAAGGCAGAGAATACACTGAAATCACCTGAATCTACTCACACTGAATAAATACATTTGATCTGTTCACACTTCACTCTAAAAGATACACAATTGTAAAGATTAGGCTTCAAGCTTTAGAAGTAAAGTGAATCAGAAATCACGTTCTGAGGAGTAGTCAGTCAGGAAGACATGATGTTTATTCTAGGAATGTAAACTTCTAACCATTCATTACATTAAAGCAATTGGGATGGGCTGCAATCTGTGATAACAAAAATCCTTCAGGCATTTATCAAGCGGCTTATCTCTGAAACAGCAACTTGGTTAGGATAGTCTAAGAAGGAATTCTGTCCTTTCCTGTGTTAATCTAAGTACACACTCATTTCAAGTTTTTTCTGATGGCTTTTTTTTTTTTTAATTTAATCCAGAGCCGAATGTGCTGGTACATGCCTGTAATCCCAGCCTTTGGGAAGCTGAAGCAGAATGACTGAATTTGAGGCCAGCCAGGGGTACATAGGTAACCTCTAGTTATAAATAAATAAATAATAAACAAACAATTTAATCCACAAGCCATCTATTAAACTTATTTTTATTTATGTTGATATGAGTACTGGAAACATTATTTTAATGCAACACTATTACACAGGTAAAACTGCTGATTTTAGTGACATTTCCCCACCCCAACTTTTTTAATCCCTGAGGAAAATACCTAAATCCAGTGCTTCAGATTTTACTTCTCCCCCTCTTTTTTTAACAGTTGTTGTTGATGTTAGGTGATATTGAGTCAGGTCCAACTCACAGCAACCATATGTACAACAGAATGAAACATTCCCCAACGCTGTGCCATGCCCAACGCTAAGTGCTTCTCTGCTATTCATAGAGTTTTTGAAGGCTGATCATTTCAGGATTGCTTAAGGTGTGGACTGCCAGGCCCTTCTCCCATTTTTGCAGTGCTAGGGATCAAATTCAGGGACTCAGCGCAAAGCAGCACTCTACCAACTGAGCTGAACTCCAGCCCCTCTTTAACAGTACTAGGAGGTTAAACCCAGGACCTCACACATACCAGGCAAGTGCTCTGCCACTAAGGTATACCCCCCTATGCCCCCTTTTTTAAATTTTTTATTTTGAGACAGGGTGTCACTAAATTGTGCAGGCTACCTCTGGCCTCAAAGTTGGGATCCTCTTGCCTCTACCTCCCAAATCGCTGGGATTACAGATCTGAGCCACCAAGCCCAGCTCCCCAGTACCATTTTTATTTTTGATCTTGAGACAGGGTCTCACCAAGTTGCTCAAGCTGCCTCTGGCCTTGAGCCTGAGATCCTCCTGCCTCCAACTCCTGAGGTGCTTAGATCACAGACACGTACTACAGGGCTGAGTCAGATTTTACTTCCTATAGGGTAAGGTTATTAGATTTTTTTAGTGATACTAAAAACTTCTTTAAAAGAATGCTACAGTATATAGTTTCTGACACCTGGAATGCATAAAAACCCCTTTATGTTGTCTTCTATTTCAAGGCAATTGATATTTCTCATAAAAGATGGAAGACTACCAACTTAAAGGACTCTCTGGAAGTCACAATGTGTAAACACCTCTGATAACAGAATAAGCTAAGGTCAAGGCACAGCCAATAGCATAATAAAGCCACAATGCAACCATGCCTGTCAAAGGGCATCTGCAGTAGCAGCCCCAAGAAGTGGCATTCGCAGAAAGGCACTGCAACTGCGTTTAAAAGAAAATCATTAAGCCTCAGCCGTTAAAACCCCTCCCCCATCCTCTTTGCTGGATCCATCAAAGCAATTAACCAGCAGAAGGTGCTATTCTGCAACCCACCCTATTCACACCACTGTCCATCCTTGGTGCAGAGATGGGCTTACCCCAGGTGGACTCTGAGTCCTGTCCAGTGTTCAAAGGATCCTCTGTCCTAGCCCAACCCCCACAAACAGAAAACCAGATCTTCTCTTCAAATCCCTATTTACAAAAACAACAACCACAATGATAGGTCAATAGCCAGCAAACTTGACCATCGAACTATCAGACCACTAATAACAAGCGCGCACACACCATTCTGCTAAATACTAACCTCAAATATAATCTTTAAATTTTAACTGAGACAACCTATTTCTACTTAGAAAAGATGACTCTGGTCACATTCACTACAATAAGAGTCAAGTGAACAAATTGCTGTCCGCCAACAAAGTCTGGAGCACCGAGGAATATAAAAGCACTGAGGGCTGAATATAAGGCCATGACATATAAAGAGTGAGTTTGCCTTTACATACACAAAAAAGAAAGAGCAGCAGAAAGCAGGGCTGCAAAGGGAAGAAAGGGATACAGAGGACACTCTGAACCTGCTTCTGAGTGTCAGTTAGTTTTCCATGTACACTTCTGCTTTGCAAGGTTACAAAAAAGACCAGACATGACATGGGGGAGAGAAAGCTGAAAAGGAAAAACACCTTCCCTTCCCCCCATCTTTCCTCCTCTCTCCCCAAAAGAGCTGTGTTTGTCTGTGCAAACCTAGTCCCAAATATGGGAGAGAGAATGAATGTGTGTATGGAAGAACAATGAGCCCTCAGCTTGGTTGTGTGTGTGTGTGTGTGTGTGTGTGTGTGTGTGTGTGTGTGTGTGTGTGTCTGCCTCTGCCTCTTTTCCCTTCCACCTCAACAACAACAGAGAGCTGGAAGCTAGCTCCCACCCAGGCTAGGCCATCAATATCAAATCTGGTTTATAATTTACACTGGAATTAACTCAGCAAGCAAATCCATGGAAGGAAATATCTACTCAAAGATGATTTTATTATTGTGTAGATCCATCCTCTCTCCCCTCCCCCAACAGATAGAGACTAAAGAAACCAGTGTACACCAGACAAAAAGGTCTCTCTTTAAATGCAAAGCAATTATTTTTTAAAAAGAACTGCTTCAAATCTAAACATAGGATGCATTAGTTTATGTTACATTAAATGTCTGTTCTATAATTAAGTTCTCCCTTTTACTAGTTGTCTTTTGTGTTTAAAATTTTGCTTTGGAGAAGACTATTTCAGGATTCACACAAAACTACTTTCTAAAATGCACCTTAAAATAGCAGCACATACTGAAACATTTAAATCACCCAGTTTCTCAAGGACACATTTTGCTTAAATCAATGATTGAAGTCTGTAATCCAGAAAAATTGTAAGCAAACCTTGGAAAACAGAGGAAAATGACAATTTCACAATGAATCATTTTGTTTCCCTTTCAACAACTTCTCAAGCAATCAGTTTCAAAGGAAACCTGCAATACTTTCTCTCTCCCAACACGCTGACACCCTGCTCTATATAAAACCACTTATCTTCCTTCCATAACCTTAAAAAAAAAAAAAAAGAAAGAAGCCACCCTCTTCCAGACAGAACTAAAACATGGTAGTAATCGCAAGTGACTTTTCTGTTTCATAATTTTGTAATTACACACAGCAGAGCCGCAGATTGTAGAACACAAAGGAGGAATCTTCCCCTGATGTGAAAAGGACACTTTAGCAGGAGTCCGCCTCCAAGACCCCCCAAAATTCACAAACATCCAAGAAATCCCACAGCCTCGGTCCTTGACTTTCCTCTCTCCCACGGTTCAGCCAATAATGGAGTGACACGAAATAGTTTAATCTTAGACAAGTACAAGAGCGTGGATAAGAAGCCGAGGAAAGAACAGGGGGTCGTAAGGTGGTCGGGGAGTCACCTGGCCCGCCAGGGACCCAGGCGGCCCCCGGCCCTTTATTCCCCGCCGCCCTCCTCCCGGCCTCGCAGGACGCCCCGCGACCCCGGGGGCCCCCACACCAGCCTTGTCTCTCTCCCCGGCTCGGCCCAGGCGAGGGGGCCGCCCGCCCGGCACCCCGCGCCCGGGACGGGGTCCCGAGAGCGCCCAACCCGCCCGGCGCGGGCGCGCTGGACACTTACCTTCCCCGAGGCGCTACACCATCAATGAGGCGCGGCGGCCGGCGGCGGGGAGAGCGGCGAGGACGGGGCGGGGGGCCGCGGGGGCCGGGGGCGCGGGGCAGGCCGAGGGGCCGGCCGGGGACGCGGCGCCGGGGCAGCGGGGCTTCCCTGCCGCGACCTCCGCTGCGGCTCGGGCCCGGGCTGCTTCCTCCGGGGTCGAGCCGAGCCTCACAGGCAGGAGCCCAGGACCATGTCGGGCTCGGGGCTTCGGAGGGCGAGGGGCTCCCGCAGGAGGACGGTGGGGATTTTTTTTTTTTTTCCACCTCAACTAAGAGAGAAAACGAGGCAGGGACAATGTGAGCAGCGCGAGACGGGCAGAGGCGGCGGGAGGAGGCGGGGACCGAGGCCCAGCGCGACCAGCGAGCGTCTCGGGGCGTGCGGGGGGCAGAGGAGGCTCCGGCGCGCAGGGGCGGCTCGCGAGCGTCTGTGGGAGCAGCGGCACCTCCGCGATAGTGGCGGAGCCGCGGCGGAGCTGCGCCAACCGGCCGCCCACTCCCTGCTCGGGCCCGCCCCACCTCGCAGTATCGCGCCTCGCCATTGGTAAAGCTCGGCGTGACGCGAGCCGGGGAAGGCCCAATCAGAGGTGGAGGGCGGGCCAGAGGCGGGGCTTCTTTTTCTTTTTTTTTTTTTTCTTTTTTTCTTTTTTTTCTTTCTTTCTTTTCTTTTTTTTAATTTCTTTACCTCTTCCTTAATAAATTGAGCAAATGGGAAGACGGCGTAGCGGCCAAGCTTCGGTGGCGGCGAGGCTCCCGGGCGCGCGCTCCCGGCGGCGGTGGCCGTGGCAGGTGGGCCGGGCTCCTCGCCCCGGGCTCGTCTTTGTATGCGGCGGGCCCTCCCCGGCCGCCCCCGCGTCCCTGGCTGAGCCCTGGCTGGCGAAGTTGCCGCGCGGCCGCTGGGCTGAGCCGCCCGGGCCGGTCTCCGGGAGGGGACTGGCGGGAGCCCAGTTGCTCCGGCTATTACCAGGGTCATAATTTGCTTTTTCGGTCACTTGAGACGCAGGCTCGTATCCCTGGGCCGGGGGAGGTAACTGAATGGGTTCCAACCATTGGCTCAAAAACCCGAAATTCTGATGGGCGGTTTATATCATTTCTTAAATAATGTATGACAAAAGCTGAATTAAGAAAAAGAAGAGCAAACTTGCTCAATTGTGCTGCTTATTTGAAAAGAATAATTTTAAAAAATCTCCTTAGGGAATAAAGAAGAGACCTTAACTACAGAGAGGGGGTTAGAAGGACAGCAGTGTACAACTCTGTGCTGTAAGTTTGGGGGGAAAAAATAAATCTTTAAAAAAAGAAAAAGCCAGGCATCACCTTTTTTCTTTGAAAAATATAGTATCGTGTCCCACCAGCCCCCAAAACTGATAATTACAGTGTTTGCGATGCTACAAGAGGTGCAGGAGCAGGCCAAAATCTCCTATTGTACTTGATATAATTTATAGGATTGGGGGGGTTGGAGATTTTAATTATGATTACCAGTTTTTGAAATGCATATCATGTTTATTGAGTTCTTTCATAGACCCTGGCATGAATCCAGTGTGAATCATCAACCTATTGTTGGCTTGTTAATATTCTGTAAATGCTTATTGGTGTCCTTAAACCGTACACTCTTCGCAGAGGAGTTAAAATCTGTATATAATAGAATAATTAAGGGATAGTAGATAGCTCCAAATAATTCACTCATCTATTTCAAATAAAGTGATAATTTTCTCTTTGAAATATCTATTCAGATTATAATTTCCACATCCAATAGTTTCTTTTAAGAATAATTTAGGCTAACAGATATTATTGAACTGTGACCCAAGAGATCTAAAAACAAATGGGTTCTTGCCATTACCTTCCTGAGTAACTTTCAGCAAGAAAATAACTCTTTGCTGGAGTTCCTTCAGCTATGAAATGAGGAAGGTAGTTCATGCTGCCTTATATATCTGATGAGTACTGAATTTTACAACATAATAAATGCAGTAAACTGCTGCCGACATTGTAGATGTGGATGGAACTACCTAACATCAGTTTGGAAGTAATGAGGGATAAAGCATATTGGTTCGATGGCTTTGCTTTGTATCAAAATTTACATGTACAGGAGCACTATTTCTAATAAAGGCTCAGCTCTGGAGTGGGCAAATTTGTAGCTGTTCCAAAAGGATGCCTGTGGATCCTGCCACTGCCTTTCAGCAAGGGAGAGAGGCTCTCAGGATTAGGAAACAATACTTATTGTAGTATTAGGAATTGTCGATGTTTTCATTTATTTATGCAAATATACATTTAAAAGTCTCCAAATTCCACATAATTACAAAGCATAATATCATGGCATCGCACCATAAAATTAGCAAACTAGACCTATTTAACAATAAAAAACCTGTGTAAGTGTTGTGATAACAGCCATAAAGCCAGAGAGTACAGACTTCTTTCCAAGGATCTCAGAAGCTGATAATGTAGTAACAATAACCTTCATAATGAGAGCAACTATTAAACCATTGATTGAAAGCTTATTATGTCCCAAGCGCCATAACCGGCATGTAACATTCTTTAGCCTACTTAGTCCTGACAACAACCCGTGAAGTGTATTATTATTATCATCTTCATTTTAAAGGTCAAGGAACTGGAGCTTAAGCAAGTTAAATAACTTGCTGAAGGTTAAAGAGGTCAAATTTCTAGTAGGATTTTTTTTCCCCATTATGAAAATTAGAAAAAGTTTCCTTAGTCTCTATTCATCACGCTGTAGAAGATAGGGATTACTATGGTTATTGAATCTGAAAACATCAAAGACTTTTGTAAGTTATATGCCTTAATACAAGGAAGAGGTGATTTTTTTTT
>VMDO01034180.1:0-17235 GCA_007922755.1 Pedetes capensis | reverse complement strand
ATTTATGAATGAGTGGATAAAGAAAATGCAGCATATGTTTCCAAAAGAATGTTATTTAGTATTAAAAAGTAAAGAGGTTCTGACAAATGCTAGAACATGGAGGAACAGTTTTAATTTGAATAAACCACTTGCAGTAACCCAAATAATACATAATTTCACTTCTACAATGTAACTAGAGTAGTCAAATTCATAGAGTTCTTGTTTTATAGGTACAGAGTTTCTGTTTTGCAATATAAAAAGAATTTTGTGGATGGACAGTAGTGATGATAGCACAACAATGTGATATAATTAGTATTACTGAGTTATTCACTTTAAACTAGTTAAGATCATAAATTTTATCTACTGTGTATTCTACCACAATTTTGAAAAAGATTTTTTAAAACAAAGGATATAGATAAGGTTTGGAAAATCACTACATAAACTGTGCCAACTTAATGTATTGGTGAAGAATTGGGCTTTCAGGGTTTCAAAGGGACCTCAGTTAAAAGAGAGATACTAGTGTTTCAGAAAGTTAACATCCCTTATATATATATAATTTACACATGTAAGGGAGACAAATATGTAATTTACATATATATGTATGAGATATAATATCCAAAATTTCTTTGTGAGGACTAAAAAAGATGTATGCCCAGAATTTAGTCAATACTCTAAGAAATATAGCTTTGATATTAGTTATATTTCATTGTACAAAATATATTTTAACATGTTTTGCTATCTATAATCCTTTACATACTGCCGTGCATATTGTAGAAGCTTCAGAATACGCTTGAATATAGGAGTAGCCATTAGAAACATTAAAGGAAGAAGAACAGAGTAAAAGCAAGTGACTATGGTATAATCTTTACTAAAGACAAAAGAATGGCTATTTTCTGCTTGCAAAAAGAAAACTTACCAGAGAGAGATTAAATAGTAGTCATTTAAAAAGCTATGTTATTCTAGTACTGATAAATTTATCAGTGAAATATAGACATTAAGACTCAACAAACAAAACTGCCATATATTTTTCTAGAAAATTTAGAAAAAATTTAGAAAATTTTAGAAAACGAGAGAAAAGAGAGGGAAGGAGGGGGGTAGAGGGAGGTAGGAAAGAAGGGAGGGGGAAGTAGGGAGAGGGAGAGAGAGACACTCAAGAGTAACAAAGATCCAAGTAGTTTTCTACATAAATATGTCTTTCTTCTCATAAATTGGAAGTATTAACATTATCTTTGACTGATTAACCAAAGTAGAAATATCTTGTCCTTGTCCTTCAAATTTAAGTTATGAATTAAAAGTTGTATATACAATTTATCTCAGTAACACAAGCAAAATGAACATCTGTTAACTTTCTGACATGTAAGTTGTATGTGGTGGGGGTGGGGGTGAACAGAGCCTCTGATGTGTAATGTTCTTTCCATCTGCACACCAGGTGGCACTGCATGGCTAATCAGAAGTTGATAACACACATCAAGATTCATTATATATTTGTAGATAAGAAAGCAAATAAATCAAAATTTTGTTTTAAAAGATTTTTCTTAAGTGCTCATGGTAAATATTCTTAATAAATTTTTATATTATCATATATTAACTGTACAAAGTAAAGTGTTCATTATGACATTCCCATATATGCACATAATATACTTTGATCATATTCACCTCCTCTATTAATAATATAGTTTTACTACCTAATATTTAAATAATCATTGTTGCAATATTGTTTTTCTGACATATCAATTATCCACATAACTAATTATTAACTAATAGGTTCAAATTGAGAAATACAGCAAACTAGATTCTATTGGGAAATTGAGAACATGATTGTACTAGATGTTCCACAAATAATTCAAAGGCGAGATCTAAAGAAAATTGATATGATGTAAATTTCAATAATATTACTTCTAAAATAGACTTACTACTGAAAATATTGTATATAAATGAAGTCTCTCAAGAGGCATGGTCTTGCTTTATGGCATAAAGTTTATAAGCACTTAAGTCCAAGCTGTTGTTTATATGTCAAAGATCATAAGTCTATTTTATCTAATCTTTCTAATCAAAGATGGTATAACCTAGCTTGTATAACAGGAATTAAGTAAAATACCACACAAATCATCCCACAAATTACATATTTCTATACTCTGGAGAGATTATTTCTAGAAAGAAACATAAAGCACATGTATAAATATACCTACTTTCTTCCAACTTGTATCAATCTCTGCTATTCCATCTAACTTTTCATGCCTCATACTAAACCCCCCATTTTGCAAATAATGATTTTCTTTATTCTACCAAAATTTACGTAGCAGTTATTCACAAAGTGTGGGTGCATAAAGTTATCCAGTAGTATGACTCCTAGCTTTAATTGAAAACCATTTATATATTGCACGTACGCATTCATTGAATTATCCACATTTACCTTCATTGAATTGGGAGAGGTGTACATTGATGTCTTTAACTCTGCTATGACAATGTCCACTATCTCAGTGCTTTCTAATTTTCTTAAGTTATCTTATATTTATCCTTCAACATCAGCATCCTGCCTCTACAGAACAACCCAGACCCATAAGATGGATACTACATTTAAAAAAAATAACTGTCTTTTATGGCTGAATGCTTACGTCCATTTAAAATTCATATGTTGAAGCTCAGACTCCCACCTAATATATGGATATGGGGTTCAGATGAAGTCATGGGTGTGGAGCCCTGATGTTGGGATTAGTTCACTTATTTTAAAAAAGTAAAAGACAACAGAACACTTTCTTTCTTCATGCACATAAACCAAGGAAAGGCCATGTGATTTCATAGGGAGAAGATGGCCATCGGCAAGCCAGGAAGATGGCCTTCACTAGACACAACCATGCTGGTATCTTCATTTGAGACATTCAGCTTCATTGGTAGAGCACCATTCTTCAGTCTCTGGAGTCCTGGGTTCCATTCCCAGCACTGCAAAAATGGGAGAAGGATGTAGCAATCCACTCCCAAGGCAATCTGAAAACAATCAGCCATTGAACACCATATGAGGTTCACTATGAGTTGGACACAACTTGACTGCACCTAACAATAAGAAGCTTCTCAAATGGTGAGAAAAGTAATATTTGTTATTTATTTATTTATTTTTTTGCGATACTGGTGGTTGAACCCAGGGCCCTGCGCCTGCATGCTTTGCAAGGGTTGGACCCCTGAGCTGCACCCCCAGCCCACTTTTTTTTTTTTTTAACTTTTTGAGACTGGGTCTTGCTAATTATGCAGACTGCCTCTGGTCTCGAACTGGTGGAACATAAATTATAACAGTTTCAATGATCAAGTTTAGTTTCAAACTCACCCAGCTCTGCCTCCCAAGCCCCTGGGATTACAAGCATGCGCCACCACACCCAGCGCTGTAATGTTTATCTTTTAAAACAATCTATGGTATTTTGTTATAGTAGCCTGAGCAGATTAAAACTATGCTCATGGTAATATTTAATAATATCCCTTTCTAGGTTCACTTGATAATTTTCTCCCACAAAAATGCAACTGGTAGCCATAAGCAATTGTTGCTGTTGTTATTAGGTGCCGTTGAGTTGGTATCCGACTCATAGCGACCCTTATAGGGTTTTCAATGGCTGTTTCGGGATTGCCTTGGGAGTGGATTGCCAGGCCCTTCTCCCATTTTTGTGGTGCTGGGAATTGAACTCTCAACCCCAGAGACTGCAGCGCAGCACTCTACCAACTGAGCTAAATCCCAGCCCACAGCAATAGGCTAAAGAAAATATTTCACTTACTTGAATAATTTCCTAATTCTCTTATCAACTTCCTAGTATGAATTCATTAAGCCATTGGGAACACTAAAAGAAAACTAATGCTTGAACAATGAAAAGATCAATTTTTGTCCTTCCTTAATTTAGGCAACTATAATAACTGAAATATATCTTTATTCCACGGAATGTGTATTAAAAACATAATAGAGATTCTTCCATGTTTCCTACCAAAGAAATCCAAAGAAGATTAAAAATGTTTGACATTTAAAAATATTGTTTATGGTTTCTATAAACTTTTTAAATAAGAATAAGGGGTCTAATTTAATTAAACAGGTATTTATCATGGATAATATTTAAAAATTTCTATCAGTATAAGGTCTACCATATTTAAAAGATTTTCTTACATCAACATAAAGTGCTTATTAAGCATTGTCAAGCAAATAACTCTACCATAGATACGAACCAAAAATTCTTAAAGAAAATCCCTAATATTCAGCATAATAGTGTGTTTATTACTTGGCGTAATGATAAAGAATGAAGGTAAGAATGATTTAAGAATACCTTTGAGCACTTAATCAGAAGAAATGAACATGATTTGAATACTCTCAAAAGAGATGAGGGAAGAGGGGGCAAAGAAGGGAGGTAAAGTGGATGCTTAGAAAAATCCATAAATTATAACAGTTTCAATGATCAAGTTTAGTTTCAAAACTTCTCAGAAACTTATTAAATTGCTTCTGATTTGTTGAATTGTTTTCCTTTTCTTTCTCAAACTTTTTAGCTTCAAAAATACTTTATTGATGTTATACCATGTGTCAAGAAATGTACAAAAATTATGGAACACAAAAATAAAAATGAATCTCCACTCTCATAAATTTTTCATGTACTGTATTTAAGGGAGTAGAGGATAGATATATACCCATCAAAATATACCAAAAATAATAAAAGGAATACTACATTCGTATCTATAAATGACATGTAAAACTTCTCATATGAATACAGAATAAACATTTATTTCAACTAGATAAGTATGAGGATCTCATGAAAGAAGTGTCATTCAAGAATATTCTAAGGAGTATTGGCTTTAGCATATAGAGACAGACTGAAGGATTTTCTTGACAAAGCAGAGTACAGGCACAATCCTGGGAAAATACACCTTTGGAAGAATGGCTAGGTATCAAATGATTGTAAAACGTCTGTAAAGTCTTAGAGTTAAGGTCAAAATGGTAAAATCTGACAGCTATTATAGCCTGTTGAAAGTGATAGTCAGAAAATTTGACTTATTCTGAACAAAAATAACCACTAAAAATATTTGAGGTATTTACTGGAGTATCATATTAGTAGGGGAAGCAGAATAGTTCTAGGAGATTAAATTAAGATCACAGGGATGAGGATTAATTACTCCCTGGCATGGTAAGGGTCATTTCATGTTGTCAAACTATTTGGGAATCTGTAACAGCTTGGTAAGTTTGGAATCACAAGAAGGTTTTGTTGTTTTCTAAATGGTCTTACCTGGATATCTCATCATAGGGCTAAAGGAATTCCAGGTCTATTGACTCAAGTGCTTTAAAAGGGATACTGCCAGTATTTGCTTAGATTCACTTTTTTTTTCTTCCGTATTTCTAAAGGTGACCAGGTCTATTACCTGCTTCTGCATATTAATCTATGCTTTCTATAGATTTGTTAATACTATCAAAGAATAATTGCCCTACATCTATTTTATCTCCTTCTGGGGCTTTGCATGAAATCATTACCAGATGATTTAATGAACTCTCAGCTGGAATTCTATTTCCTTCATTTTAAAATTCTTGGGAGCCATCTCACAATTATACCAGAGTACTTACAAGTGACACTAAATTAAACAATGTTATAAATTTTAAAAGTAGATTGGCAAAACATTCATGACTTTTTTGCTTACAATTAAGTCAGGAGTATTATTCTAAATAATCTGTTCATAATTGTGAGTATTGACTAAATAACTTCAGTTTTTCTCTGAGGACAGAAGTAAAGAGGGTGGTCTAAAAACTTTATTGCATTTTCTTCTAAATAAATAGAAAGCCTACATGATTATGTACAATTTAGAAATTCCTGATTAAGAAGCTAATTAAGAATAACTTTTACAGAGAAAAATTTTGGCTCTAAGAAGACACAAGAGACTTAACTAAAGGCCTCACTGTAGCAAATTTAATACCACAGTCTCTCAATGGATTTTCTTAATTATAATTATCTCTCCTTCATCTGTTATAATATTTATGAATCTTCACATTAAAAATATTCTTTTATGATGGAAACTGAAAAATAAAATTGGTGATAACAATGAGGAAAGTGAGTCTGAATATAAAGACTAATTTTTCCAGGGTATAAGGTCACTATGCTTAAGGAATCTTAAAAGGATGTTATAATGCAGGTGGGTGTCATCAGGTAACTTGTTGGCTTTTAGTCAATGTATCCATAATAGCATCTTATGTTGAAATGTGGACATTTGCTCTTGTTAAAATTTTCTTACTCATTATAAAATTCATTTTGCATGGTTAGTGGCCATTTACTAATTTTCTTTTGCTTTTTTCTTAAACTTTTTATCTGAAAAAAGTGTGCTAATCAATATAATTGCATAAAAATGTGATAATGAAAGATAATATATGATATGACAATTAAAAATTATTTATTTATTTATTTATTTATTTATGCATTTATTTATTTAGTGGTACTAGGGTTTGAACTCAGGGCCTTGCACTTGGATGCTTTGCAAATGCCGGACCACAGAGCTGCACCTTTAGCCCTTTTTTTTTTTTTTTTTTACTTTTTGAGACAGGGTCTCACTAAATTATGCAGACTGCCTCTGGCCTCAAACTTGCAATCCTCCTGCCTCCGCCTCCCAAACTGCAGGGATTACAGGCGTGCGCCACTGCACCCGGCTAAAATTTAATTTTTTAAAAAAGTTTACAGATACACACGGATATAAACACATACCAGTGCTAATGATACCCACATCTAGGGTCATTTTAAGAGGTAACATGATAGATTATATTAAGAGTAGAGACTGGCCAGGCACCTGTGGTGAATGCCTATAATCCCAAAAACTGGGGAGGCATCCTGTGCAATTTAGTGAGATTCCATCTCAAAATAACCAATAAAAAAGGGGGTTCAGGGTGCAGCTCAGTGACAGCACACTTGCCTAGCATGTGAGAGGCTCTGGATTAAATCCCCCAGTACAGCAGGAAAGAAAAAAAAATGCATGTAATAATATTAGCTATTAGAGCTACTGCTGCCAGTAGCACCTCCACTAATCTCATCGATCCTATTTATTTCATTTTTATTGCCATACTAACCTTATAATAATGTAAAATCTATCCTTCCTCCAGGGTTTGGTTAATATTAGAATACTCCAAAATTGCCAATACTTTTAAGCATCCTATATATTTATTTTGGAAAATCATCAAAAGTATTTCATTAAAAATCAATAATGTAAAAAATACTTATAGATTTCCTACTATGTCTGAAGCAGTTTGCTAGGCCACCAAAGATCTCTCAATGAGTGAAGCAGACAAAATTTTCAGCCTATAAGAGACTAACTTCAAATGGTGGAAATAAGTATGTGAGCAGTGAATTAAACTATAGGGAAATAAGCATTATAATAAACTACAAAATAGGGTTTAGACACCCCAGAAAAGAACAAGAACACAAGGGTGTCAGAGTGGAATGAGAAAGAGTCTGCATTTATCAGACTGAAGAGTAGAAGTAGGAATTATATCTCTCCAACTTAAAAGAAATCAAGGATTAAGTAGGAAAAAGGTCATCCATGCTAAGAACTTGAAATATGAAAAGAAACACATGTACATGTGTAATGTAATGAGTATGTGGAGACATCAGCTATAACCAAATCACAAGGAGCCTTGAAAACATTGTTGAAAATGTTATTTTATGGATTTTTTTTTTTTTTGGCAGTAGAAATCAAGCACAGGGCCTCAAGATAAGCACATACTCTACCACTGAGCTACATCCCCAGCCCAGAAGTCTTCCTTAGCCAGAAAGTAATAAGAAAATATAGGAATGTTTTAGGGAGGGAATGACATAATAGGTCTGGTTTCAGCAAGATCACTATTTCAATTATGCATATAATGGTGGCCAAAGGGACACAGACAGGATAGTAGGCTGCAACAATAGTTCAGTAGTGTTAGCAAAGGGTAGTGATGATATCAATAAGTAAATCCAAAAGAAATCCTTTGGGTAGACACAAGTAAAGCATTTGGTGCTGAAACAGTGATAATTCATCTCTACAATTTCTGCTGCAGTCCCTGCTCCATAGTGTCTGGTGACTTATCAGAAAAGATATCACCATAGTTCCACTGCAACACATTCTCTCTCTCAAAATTTAAAAATAACAAAAAATGTGAGGATGGGGATGTAGCTCAGTGGTAGAATGGTGACTTTAGCATGTGCAAAGCCCCGAATTTGATCATCAGAAACAATAAACAAATTTAAATTATTTTTAAAGTATAAAAATAAAACAAAACCTTCCCAGTAGTATTTAAAATTTTACTAGTGTCAGGGTATCTTAGTAAATGTTCCTTCCCAAACATGCTTGCTTAACTTGTTTAGAGCACTACCATGTTGGTAAGGAAATGAGAGCCATGAATAATCAGAAGAGAGAAGATGAATAATCAGAAAGAGGAAAGCAGAAACTCAGGGTTTAGAGTATCATTTATATATGATAATGGCTCTTAAACCTGGCTCTATTTTTGTTGTTGTTGTGTTGTTAGGTGCCATTGAGTTGTGTCCAATTCATAGTGAACCTCATAGGGTTTTCAATGGCTGATTGTTTCAGGATTGGCTCAGGAGTGGATTACCAGGTCCTTCTCCCATTTTTGCAGTGCTGGGAATAGAACTCAGGACCTCAGAGACTGCAGAGTGGTGATCTACCAAGTGAGCTAAATCCTAGCTCTGGCTCTGTACTAGAATAACCTAAATAAGTTAAAACAATACCCATACTCAACCCACCACTACCATGTTCCATTCCTTACATTGTGTGATATGGTTATTCTATTTGAATTTCATAAGATTGTTTCCTGACTCAATTTAAACCTAAGTGAAACACTGAATTGAGATTTTTTATAATTTTAATTCTTAGCACATTGCCTGGAAAACTGTAGTCATTCAATACTTATTTGAATTCATATAATGATTGCTTATTGGTAGGTATTGGGAATATTTTGGGAAAAGAAGGTGATTATTACCTCAGGGTCCTTGCAATATATAGCAGTAGATAAGAAATTTTGACTATTATAACACATTTAAAAATACATTTTATATATAATACAGCGGTATATTGTTTTACGTTATTGGGTGGTGTTGAGACAGATCTGACTCATAGCCACCTTATGTAAAACAGAACAAAACACTTCCTATCACTGTGCAACACACACAATCTTTTTGTTTGAGCCCACTGTTGTAATCACTGTGTTTCTTCCCATTTGAGTCATGTCACATTGGCAAAGGTCCCAGGGCCTCTATTCCATTTTTGTCACTAAAGTTGGCTCTACTTTGAGAAGGCAACTCTTCCCCAGTCATTTCTTGAATGCCTCCCAGACTTGTGGAGGCTCATTTTCCAGCACTACATTTGACAATGCTTCTCTGCCATTCATAGGGTTTTCAATGGCTAATTGTTTTGGGAGTGGGCTGCTGGACCTTCTCTCTAGTCTGTCCTACTCTGGAAGCACAGATGAAACTTGTCCACCATGGGTAGCCCTGCTGGTATCTGATAATACCAGTGGCATAGCTTTCAGCATCACACCAACATGCTAACCTCCACAGCACAAGGACCCAGACATGTGGGGGAGTGTGTATGCGTAAACACACCAATCAAAAGCAAACATACTCAACCAAAAAACTTTTTTCACAAAATAACATCCAAACCACATACAACACATTTTAATATTTTTGTTCTATTATGGTCCTTTATTTTCTTTTCTGCTCTTTTTGTAAAATAAAAAGTGAGGGTTATAATCTATTATATTGATTTCAATAATCAAAGAGAGCCATCCAATATTTTGAAAAAGTCTTAAATAATAGATATTCTAACTCTATTTTGGAACATTAATAGTAACACAATGTGCAAGTGCTTTTATTTCTGTAAAAATACCCAAATTTAAAGTCTTAAAAAATCCAAATATTACAAAGACAGCTGAATCTAACATTGAATAAGATGTAAGGCTTTATCTCACTAGGCAGAGGAAAAAATACCACTCATAAGTACAGAGACATAACCCTTAAGACTCATAGTAATACACACACACACACACACACACACACACACACACACACACACACACACCAATGAGATAATTTCCTTAATGGTGTCCGCCAGCATTAGTTAGGGAAATATAATCTAAAATTGACTCTTCCCCAGAAGTATTACATATAATATTTAAAATGAGGAAACATGAGAATACATTTATTTTAATATGGTGTGTTTACTAAGATATACTTACTAAGTTCTATCTGTTAAAATTAAAATTATTTTTTATTTAGATAAAGTTACAGAGAATGAGATAGTGATTATAAACACAGGATTTCTAGATCACAATTTCAAAAAGGAAAAGTATCTCCTTTTATGTTAAGCTACCTATATACCTGCACTGAAGTACTAAGACCTAAGAGCCTTTGCTACTAAGTGTCTTGCAGTTCTCATGTGTTAAACACAATGATAATGCACAGCTGTGGCTGAAAATTTTGTGTCTCCTTCCTTTATGCCCATTATCCTCTTGTATTATACTACATGTTTAATATGCAATCTGTACATTGACAGCTATATTTACCAGCATCCTTTGCTGCTAGGCATGTTATATGACCAGGCTGCAGGCAATGGGATAAAAGTAGAAGTGATATATGCAATTCTACATCATAAACCAAAGAAGAAAAAAGCTACTTTCCCTTTTAACCACTTCTTTTAGCAGGAATGTGGACATGATGAACCACCCACAGATCAAAGATGGAAATCCTTTACAGAAGATGGCTCACACTGTTATATCAGAGAGAACTAAATGCAGCCTGAATTCTTTTCTTTAAACACCCATACTTGTCTCCTAAATAATACAAAGTTCCTATTCTACCATTTACTCCTCCAAATTCAGTGAGAAAAGGTAGATAAAACAAGTGAGTGAAGTTTAATTATGATTTAGAAACAAAGCTAATGAACAAAAGCATGTAAGACTGTGATGTGAGGCTGTCTAAGTAACAGACAGTTATATGGTAATAAAAAGGTCATAAATTCCCCAATCGACAATCACGAGTGTCAAATAAAAACTTTCTAGAGGATAAGGCCAGTTGTCTCCTACAGACTGAAGCTGTTTTTCTTTTTGACAAGATGAAACTTTCTTGTATATATGCCATACAAAATACTGAAATAGAACATAACTGCATTCCTCACATCACTACACCAAAATGTCAAAAGATTCATTCTCAGCATGAAAATGCACAACATAAATATGAAAGGACTCTACCATTTAAACATTATATTCACACAGTGCAGAGTCAAAAGGAGACTATTGTATTGCGAACAGTGTAGCACTATCAAATAACTAACGTAAGGAGCTTAATGGAATAAAGTAGAAGAAAAACCGGAAATATTGTTATTCTTTGAAATAAAAGGCATTTCTTATGTTTAGAAGCATTCAGGGCTATAAACTATTGTTCCACATTTTTGCAGTATTTTGATTCTTATGAATTAATTTGGACATATTTCAATGTGTTATTTATTTGGCCCTTATTTCTTTAGTATAGACATTCTTTGTAGACAAAGTTCGTAGACATACATGTAATTGTATTAGCAAATACTACTGTAACAGTGGAAAATGTATCTTTTACTTACAATTGTTACAAGAAACCTCAATGATGAATTTAAAGTTATTTGACAGTATCATCAATATTTCAGTCCTAATGCTTAGCAAATTTTCTGTTTATTATGGACCAAGCATTTCTGAACATGTATAGGTTGAGAGTAACAGGAACTGGTCCAACATTGTTCATATTAGTATATATTTTATAGATATTTGCTCTATTTCTTTACAGCAAATTCTTAATGGAATGCTGAAAATCAAATCCAAAGTCATGTAGTTGTTGTTGTTAGGTGCCTTGGAGTAGGTGTCTGACTCATAGTCACGCTACATACAACAGGCGAAACAGTATTGTTACTGCTTTTCTGCTATTCATATGGTTTACAATGGCAGATTGTTTTTTGGGAGTGGGTTGCTGGGTCCTTTTCCCAAGCCTACAGGACCTGGTGTTCCCAGGCAGTCTCCCATCTAAGTACTAACCAGGCCTGACCTTACTTACCTTCCTAGATCTGACAGGATCGAACTCTACAGTGCTATGGCTGCAGGCAAAGTCACCACAAAGAGTACCTCTAAAAATGAAACTTAGGGAAAATATCAGATCTTTTATCCTTCCTATTCTTGATGGACACAATGATTATTGCACTTAAATGAAAATAATCTACAAAAATACAGATGACAATAGCACTCAAAATTCCTGAATGGAATAAGGTTCAATACTGACACTTAGAAGACAAAAAATATGGTGCAAATTTATTTTCCCTCTCCATAATTTCTCATGAAAATAATGCTAATGACATAGCTTCCTTTAGCCTTAGTATCAGTTATATAAGAAGATAATATGTAGCATCCTGATAAGAAAAATCTAGTGGTCAAAGAAGCATTAATGATGAGTTCACTGTACAAATGTAAGACCATAATGCAAACTAAACAGTACAATTAGTTATATAACCAAAATTTAGTTATTTGGCCAATTATTACTATCATTTATTCCTTGGACAAATTAAACTTCTATTATAAAAAATGTTTGAGGGCTGACATTCTTTTGGATATTGTTAGAAATTTTAAAAAATTCTCTATATAAAAATATTTAGAAATAAACTCACCTATTCCAATGAAAGCTGCTTTGTAGCCATTTTCTCTCAATGTTCTCAGAGTCATTTCATTCACTGAAAGGCTTTTACCACAAATTATCTACAAGAAACAACATTTTTGAGTAATGGTAGTTTAACATTTATTTAATTAAAACTATAACATTTAGCATCAAAAGAAATTCAATCAAAAATCAAAAATTTTATATCTATGTATAAAATTACGTAAATAATGTGTGGAATCATTTTTGTCTTTCAATATATAGCTTTGTGACATGTTTTATTTAAGGGGTAAGTATAGAAGAAAGACCAGTATAATTAAAATCAAGTCAGCAAACTTTCCTAGCTTGTTTAATATAATCAAAACACTATGGGAGACACTTTAGACGATAAAATGATAAATTATATATAGTACCTGCCTGCATATAATCAAGTGGAGGCAGAAGATCTACACAATTAAGTATAATAACAACATGATCTCTACATGTTTTGGGGTGATTAGAGAATGGAAAGGTTTGCTCCAGCCAAGGTCAGAAAGATGAGAATGCAGGGAAGTGGGATTTCAATCAGGCCTTTACAAAGTATAGGATTTCAAGAAGGGACATTGTCTAGAGGATATGAAAAAAAGTCAGGAGACAAAGAGTGGTCACTCCCATATCACAGTCCTTTGATCAGTCCCCAGAAATGAGTCAATCTTCAGACCTGGAATCTGACTGAGAATGAGGATGAAGCTGGCTTCCCAGGTTGAAGAACCCTGAGTAATGATTACCCTATGGCCTCAAAGGGAGGTATGGCCATATACTCGGGCAACCATGCACCATAGAAAGATGAATAATCAGATATTTCTAGGACTATTGGACCCAAGATCTTTATTGATGCTGACACCTGGAGACACGAGAGTAGGGACCTATGTGAGAAGGAAATGGAGCCTATCTAAAATTTGAGGCCACCAACCCCATCAGTGAGCATTCTCCTAGTCTCCAAGTATATAATTGGAATTGTTACACTTGTCAGTCAGAATATTCCCTAATTGCATCTCTGGTCTGTGTAGTAAGAGCTGTTATAGCTATCATCACTGGGAAGGGCCCACAAAATCATCTGGAACCTGACCAACAAAGTCAGTCAGACATAATATATCTAGGGAGTAGGTAGGATGGGGAGAGAGAAGTGGTCTCCATAATTCATCAGTTTGGTCCTCGCTAAAATCAGGTGATTCCTACAGGCTGAAGGTAAACTAATAGAGGTTTATTGGAAGAGTAGCCCTGATTGCAGTTTTTGTGACAGATCTGGTATTATTGCTACAGCAGACTTATAAGGCCATGGGGACACTGCATGTAGCCATTGATTTGGCAAACGCAAACTTTTCCCAATCCAATTAGAAAATGAATCAGAAACAGTTCACACTCTGGGAGAATAGACTAGAATATTCATTTACAGTTTCTCTCTGTGATATGTCAACTTCTGTAATAATGTATGTAATCTGAAGTAATCTGGGTTTCCCAACTTCACAGTGATCCACTACATGGACACCCTCATGCAGATGGGACAGCATGAGCAGGGGGTGGTAGGTATGCTGGAGATTTTACAACACGTGAATGCTGGAGGGTGAATGATGAATGCTATCATCAAGTACTGGCCACATGAGTGAAGTTTAGAGAGCTGGATGTCAGGTTATGAGCCAGCATATTCCCTACAAAGTAAACTGATAGCTGCATCTCACATTCAGCTCCAAAAAGAAGGAAGCTGACAGCCTGGAAAATTTCTTTATACTCTAAAGGTAACCTTTTCCAAAAAAACTAAAGTCCCTACTCTGAGTCACAGAAGAAGAAAAGACAGCTTTTACCAATGAGACAAAAATGCTTGCAGCTGGCATGCACAAAGTCCTTCACTAAGGGCCAGGCTCTCTTTTAAATCCTGCACATCCTGACTCCTTTCACCCTAGCTTCAACCCTATGAAGTGGTAGCAGTATCCTCATTTTACAGATTATAAAACTAAAGTACAATGATCATGGACAACTTTTATAAAAATCAGTCAGAAAGAACTAGAGGATATATTATTTGACAAAAGTTTAAACTTTGCTTAAATTATGCTTGGGAAATTGAGCTGAGGTGTTAAACTTACTAAAACTAGTAGACAATGACTGATCTCAAAAATATTCCTGTGGCTCCTATGCCATGAAATTGGATTACTGCACACATTCTCCCACCCTCTAATCTTAGTAGGACATGGTTAGATACTTTCTAGCTAAACTCAGGATAAAAATGTATTTTACTTCAAGTTCAGTGTAGTAGTTACTACTTCAGTCCAATAAAAGTTCTGAATGCCATATACTGCAAGCCAAAGTTCTCTCCAATTACCACTTTGGAATTTGACTAAATTTATAATATATACTCATAAATGAGATGATACTTATTTTGGAGGAAAATGTATATAAGTTTTGGAGTGGAACTATTCAAATGAAATATGTGATATCTATTAAAAATTTGATGTAACAATGTACATGCTCTTTAATTTTTCTGGTATAAAATTTGGTTAAATAGATAAAATATTTCCAGAAACTCCTAGATACAAAGTAAAAGAAAAAAATTTAAAAATAATATTCAGCTGTTTTAGATTTTAAAAAATGTTGTTAGCTATTATTGCATGTTTTTCTCCTTCTAGTAGAAATATGATATGATTTTATATTTATTTTCCAATGCTATTCTATAGTAATGGAAAATTCTTGCTTCAAATAAACAGGGAAGGTCAGGTGATATAGAGGTGTTATAAAGAAAGAGATCTCTATTAGATATTTTGCCAAAAATTATGAAGCAGAAGAAATGCCTAGTAATCACAAATGAAGTTTAACCAAAACAGAGATCTGACAAAATATTTTGGGAAATGTCAAATATACATATTTTAAACATGTATAGAAAAACATAAGATCTTTATGAAGGTTTTTTATTGGAAAATTTTAGTGTACAATTTAATGTGTTTCATTCTCACATGTATTTCATTGTGATATTTCCATATATGTGTTTTATTGTACACTGCACAGATAACTTCCCCCTTACCGTGCCCCTCTTTCCCCTCCCTCCCCCACCCACCAATGACCTCTCTTCTACTTGCATGTCTTTTGTGGGAATATTTTTTTGTGCACCCTTGCATCCCAATTATGATTTAAGTCCACACTTTTTTCTGTACTAATCTATCTTTTTACATTGTCAGCGTATTACATGAATGGGCTAGATTTAGCCCATTTGCATTATTACCATCCCTTGGTATTGTTGGTATTATTATAATTATTTCCCAAACTATTAAAGTTGGGCTGATTACTTTGAGGTTGCTTTCTCTCTCATTCCTGGCTCCTCCTTCTCTCTCCTCCCACTCCTGGGTTCTCCCATCATCACTTCCTTTTGCTAGATCCTTCCCTTCTTCTTTGTGCTCCTTGAATTGTCCTTTCTCTGCTTAGTTTACATTAGCTTTTGATTATGTTCCAATTTCTGTATAGGATTTTTTCCTTCTTTTAAATTCGATTCAGCTCCTACATGAGTGAGGGGCTTGTGTTTTGGGGCTTGTTTTCATTCACTTAAGATAATTTTTTCCAGTTCCATCCATTTTGCTGCAAATGACATTATTTCATTTTTTTGATTGCTGAGTAGGATTCCATTGTATATATGTACCATACTTTTTTTTATCCATTCTTCTGTTGATGGACACTTTGGTTGATTCCCTATCCTTGAAATTCTGAAGAGTGCCGCATTGAACATGGAGATGCAGGTGTCTCTGTGGTATGATGACTTATCTCCCTTTCAGTATATTCCCAATAGTGTTATAGCTGGGTCATATGGTAGATCTATTTTTAGTTTTCTAAGGTATCTCCACATTGATTTCCAAAGTGGTTGAACCTATTTACAGTTCCACCAGCAGTGTAAGAGGGCTCCCTTTTCTCCACAGCCCTGCCAGCATTTATTGTTTTTTCATAGATCTTGGCCATTCTTACTGGAGTAAGGTGGAATCTCAGCCTTGTTCTGATTTGCAATTCCCTAATGGCTAGGGATATTGAGCATTTTTTCATGTGTTTCATGACTTTTCAAGCCTTTTCATTTGAGAACTGTCTGTTCAGTTCTTTTGCCCATTTGTATATTGGGATATTTGTTTTCTAGAGTATTGCTTTCTTGAGTTCTTTATAAATTCTGGAAATTAGTCCTCTGTCTGATGTATAGGATGAGAAGTTTTTTTCCCATTCAGTGGGGATTCCCTTGACTCTGTTGATTATTTCCTTTTCTGCACAGAAGCTTTTTTAATGAATATTTTATACTTAACCTCAGAAAGGTGAAGTGTTACAAAAGCTATGAAAGAAAAATATTCATATCCAGTCTAAATATTCATGTAGATACTGATCTTTTAATCTAAATGATTAGTAACATTGCCTGATATAAATATCATAGGATATTCTACATAAATATTAGGTTAAAAATAATTCACAGTGGTCTATATTAGAAATTTTACTATAAAGTTAAGAGATGAGAAACTACTTCAAAAGAATAATTTTATTATACTAGATATGATCTTTGGATCCAAGACTGAGAGTATGCTAGATAAATTAAAACCCATATATCATA
>VMDO01034179.1:0-17233 GCA_007922755.1 Pedetes capensis | reverse complement strand
ATTGGTAGGCTGTGTTTTCCTGTTCATTTTTGTTGGAGGTCAAACAAAGGACTTCATTGATTAAATGAATTAAAAAATTTAAAATAAAATTAAAAAACATGGTGTATAACTTGTGAGCTAATAACTATCTCAGAAGTTACACAACATATTTTTTAAATTTTATTTTAATTTATTTAATCAACAGCCCTGTCAATAAAAAAGATACCTGACATGATTTCAATCTTAAATTTTTTAAGACTTTTTGTGGACTAACATATGATCTCTCTTAAAGAATATTTGATACCTTAAAACAGTAATAAAAAGGAGTAAACAAAGAGAAAACTTATTTTAAAATATTCCATATGTACCTGAGAAGAACTATGTTCTATTATTGTTGGATAGAATGATCTAAATATATCTTTTAGATGTATGTGGTTTAAAGCATATTTCAAATCTAATGTTTCTTTATGGAGTTTCTGTTGAGATGATCCTGCCTTTTGCTCAAAGTGGAGCAGTGACATCTCCTATTATTATTATGCTGCATTCCACGTCTCCACTTAGGTTTTTTCGTGTACTGGAAATTAAGGTTCTTGCACATGTTAATCATACATTATACCACTGATCCACACCACTCATTCTACCATTCAGATTCTTTTAATATTTGCTTCATATATTTAGGGGTTCTGATGTTAAGTGGGGTTGGGATTTGTGATGTTAAGTGCTTATGGATTTATAATTATTTATCTTTTTGATGAATGGACCCCTTTATCATTTTATAATAACCATTTTTGTCTTTGTATGTGCTGATAGGGATCAAATCCATGTCCTCACACTTGCCAAGCAAGCACTTTAACCCTGAGCTACTCCTCCAGGTCCTGTAATGACCTTCTCTGTTTCTTTTTAAAGTTTTTAACATTATGACTATTTTGTCTAATAGAACTATAGCTACTTCTCTTCTCCTTAAGTCTCTATTTTCATGAAATATCTTTTCCATCTCTTCACTTTTAGTATATATGGATCTTTAATTGTGATTTATGTCCCTTGTAAGCAACACATAATTGAGCCTTGTTTTGTTTTATCCATTCAGGCTGTCTATGCCTCTTAAACCATTTACATGGAAAGTAATGATTTATATGTAAGAAATTACTTTTGCCATTTTATTATTTGCTTTTTGGTTGTTTTAGTGGTCTTTTGTTTCTTTCTTCCTTATTGTTTTCCTTTGTGGATTGATCATTTTCTATGGCAATATGCTTTGATTCCTTTCTCATCATCTTTTGTGTGTTTACTATAGGTTTCTGGCTTTTAATCACTATGAGGTTTACATGAAATATTTTATACTTAAATCAGGCTATGGTAAGATGATAATTTAATTTTTATCAAAGGAAAAAACCTCTACAAGTTTACTCTTCTTTCAACATTTTCTGTTTTTTGATGTCATGGTACACCTTTGAATAAAATGTAGGTCTCAAAAAACCACTGTTTTAGCTGGGCATGGTTGTGGATCCCTGCAATCCCAACAACTTGAGGGGCAGAGGCAGGAGGATTGCAAGTTCGAGGTCAGAGGCAGACTGTATAACATAGTGCAATTCCGTCTTTATTTAAAAAATGAAAAATAGGCTAGAAGTGAAGCTCAGTGGCACAGTCCTTGAAAAATATGCCCAAACCCCTGGGTTCAGTCTCCCAGTACCATAAAAAATTATAATTATCTTCAACAGATTTGTCTGTTGACTTCCGTACTATACATGTAGTTGACTTATACTCCACCATTACAGTACCAGAGCTTTCTGAATTTGCATTCTTACTTTTTTTAGTGAGATTTATACTTTTGTATACTTTCATGTTAATAATTAGAATCCTTTTCTTTTACATTGAACTCCCTTTAGCATTTCCTGTAAGGCAACTCTAGAGATGATGAACTCATACAGCTTTTGTTTATCTGTGGAAGTATTTATTCCTCTCTCACTTCTGAAAGACAATTGTGCTGGCTAATCTTAGTCAACAGTCTTTTGTTCTATCAGTACTTTGCATATGTTGTTTCACTCTTTCCTAGCCTGCAGAATTTCTGCTATAATCACTGATAGTCACATTAAGTGTCCCTTGTATGTAATGCATTTTTCTCTCTTACTTTTTCAAAATTTATTTTTTGTCTTTAACATTTAATAATTTGATTATAATGGGCCTTTCTCCCGTGTATCTGTCAACTTGTCATGCTGTGGAGGCTTGAGAGTTGCTGTGATGCTAAAAACTATGCCACTGGCATTCCAGATACTAGAAGGGTCACCCATGGTGGATAGTTTTCAATTGAGGGAACAGACTAGGGAGAATGTTCTGGCAGCCCACTCTCAAAGCAATTAGCCATTGAAAGAAAAGAAGGACTGACAAATATAGTGCCAGAAAATGAGCACCTTAGGTATGAAGTCACACAAAAGACAACTAGGGAAGATATGCCTCCTCAAAAAAGTAGACTTGATATTATGATGGGAATGGAGAAGGGCCCTTGAGATATCTATTTGCTGATGTGGCATTATTCATAATGAAAAGAAACACAGTGACCACAACAAGGGGCTCAAACATAAAAAAGATCATGAGTATGGCTCAGTGTTGCATAGTGTTTCATTCTTCTATGTATAGGGTCACTGGGAGTTGGACTCAACACCATAGCACATATCAACAAAAACAGTGGTCTTTAGGAACTCTTCTTTATACTTAATTTGATTGGAGACAACTGAGGTTTCTGTACCTGACTGTTGATTTCTTTTCTCAAATTTAGGAGTTTTCCAGCCATTATATAAACAAATTTTTTTCAGTTTCTGTTCTCCTTCTGATACTTTTATTATGAAAACATTGGCTTCATTTATTTTGTCTCACAGATCCTGAAGACTTTCTTCATTCATTTTTATTCTTTTTTCTCTTTTTTTCTCTAATTTATTTTAAATTATTTGTCTTCAATTTCACCAATTCATTCTTTCGCTTGATCTGGTATGTTGTTTAAGCTATATATTGTATTGTTTGCCAGTTTGAAAATTTCCACTTTTTAAAATATTGTTAATCTCTTTGTTTAGCTTTGATTTGTATTGTCCTGATTTCAGTAAATTACATCTACCTGTCCTTTTTGTAATTTACTGAGATTCTTTAGAAAAATTGCTTCAAATTCTTTTTTAGGTAAATTGTTTATCTCCAATTCTTTGGGGTGTGTTACTGGAATTTTATTGTGCTCCTTTGTTGGTATTGTGTTTCACTGGTTCTTCATTATCCTTGCATCCTTGTGAAAGTGTCTGTCCCTTTGAAAAAGTTGTCACCATTTCCAGACCTTATAGACTGGTTTTGCTTATGAAAGACTTTCACCTGAGTGGTATGGGAGAGAAAAAAAGCACACTGGAATACACTGTGACACTGGGTGTACTGACACAGGACACCAAATATGGGAGTGTGCAGTGACTCCAGCTCTGGAGAGGAGCACTGGGCTTCCTTAGCTCAGGAAACTGGGGTTTGCAATGTTGGTGCTTGCATAGACAATAAATATTTTGTGAGAATTCTGTAAAGGTTGGGAGGGATACTGAGGTATTTAGCTATTAGTCTGTGTCCACTTCTAGGCATTAAAGGCCAGAGTCAATGGTGTGCACATGCTTTGCTATAGAAGCTATCTGCATTTAGGTCTATGGAAGAAGACTTCCTCTGCAGACTTGCAAAAGATAAGAGCTGGAGTCAGAGGTAGGGGCTAAGACTAATTCTGGGCACCCATATGATATTCGGGTCTGGTAGCTTGTAAGAGAATAGTTGCAGGGCTGGTCATGGGCTGATGGCAGTGGTCAGGCTATCTTAGTGTGTGGGGGCAGCTTCAAGGCCAAGCTAGATATGTGCATGCATGTATAGATGTGGGAGCTCAGGCTAGCAGTGTGCAGTGACCTAGTTGTACAAGTCAGCCTTAGGTGTACAGGACAACGGAACCAGAGCCTGTGATGGTATGGCTGTTTGTGAGCATATGTGTAGTAGCTGTGTTTTGTCTTGGAATGTAGTAGCTATGTTGGCTTTAAGGAGGATGGCACATAGAGAATGTGAAGGCTATTGGGGTAAGATCATTGTCAGTGAAAGCTATAATGGTCCATTACTGGTACGCTGGCAGTTGGTTTCCTCAGCAGCAAATGCTGCTAGATTATTCTGTAGAACCATCCACAATTATTAACCCTGAAGAGTCCCTTTCAGTGAAGGCTATGTCCTGCAGGGTTCTTGTGAAAGTTTTGCAATCCTTAGCAGAGATGACTTTTGGTGTTTTGGGTTGAGAAGCCCACTGGGGATCATGGTGACTTCTGCTACATGCCTGATAATGAAAGAGTCCATCCCTCTTTTTTTTCTTTTCCACCATCTCCAGATGCTTTATCTATTCTGGCATCAACCCCCAGACATCTGGGTAGGATGAAACTGAAGGTGGTCTTTAAGAAAAGTATCTTGAAATGCAGATAATGGTGGCTGTATATCCTGTTGTATATTTTCCTGCAAAATGAATTCTTGAGCCTAGGAGTAAATCTCTGTGTAATAACCAATGCTAGATTTATGGATGGGTAATGAAGATGAAATAGAACTGTTCTTCCCATACTTTTTGTATGGTTCTTCTCGGGATTTTTTTTCCCATTGTATTGCTGTGGCTCCTTAAGTGCATCCTAAGCTCTTCCAGAATTATTTATAACCATGAAACATGATAGATTCATGAATACATGACAGAGGAAGATAGAATATCCAACTGTATCATCATGCTAACTAAATAGGACACACCAGTTTATTTTTGAAAGATTCTTTTCCTGGGTACATTATTATTATTGTTGTTGTTGTTGTTGTTGTTGTTGTTGTTATTACTGCTGTTGTTGTTGTTATTTGAGATGGAATCTGTGTTGCCAAGATTGGTCTTGGCTTGATGATCCTTCTGCCTCAGCCCGCATATAGCTCCCACATTATTTAAAATAATAAAAATAATTATTTTATTGTTTCTTTATTAATCATCCATATTTTCATAATGCACTTCTTAATTTCTTAAGCATGATTTTCTTTTGCTCTTTGAACATATTCACATTAGCTGCTTTGAAGTCTCATTATGCTAATTTTGATGTATGAGCTCCTTCAAACAATTTCTATTGCTTACTTTTTCCCTCTCTATGGGACACACTTCATTGAATGAAGCATCTTTTTTTTCCTTTTGCAGTACTGAGGGTTGAACCCAGGCCCTTGCACTTGCATGCTTTGCAAGTCCTTGCCCACTGAGCACCACCCCCAGCCCCCCCCCTTTTTTTTTACTTATTGAAACAGGGTCTCGCTAAGTTACACAGACTGCCTTTGTTCTCGAACTTGCGATCCTCCTGCCTCTGCCCCCCGGGCCGCTGGGATTATAGGAGTGAGCCACCATGGCCGGCCAACTTTTTTATCTTGAAACAGGTTCTTGCTAAGTTATGTAGGTTGCCTCTGACCTCAAACGTGTGATCCTCCTCCCTGTGCCTCCTGTGTCTCTGGGATTATAGTCATGGCTGGAAGGTCAGCATAAATTTTGTTTCCCAATTTTATCATTCTTTCATGTACATAGCATATAGTTTACTAGTGTTAAATCTCTCTTTTAGTTGAGATATCTTCACCATTCTCATTTAATGCAATTTTGATATGTAAAAGGTCAAATTTTCCATCTTATTTTTCCTTTTCATTTCTTTATTTCTGATACTGTTTTGTTGTTTCTGTCTTCCTTTTGGATACATGAACAATTTTTAGAATGCCATTTTTATTTTTAGTGTTTTAAAGTTTCTATATGTGTTTGGCTTGTTTTGTTGGTTGCCATAGGTATTCATTGTTGATTATATATTGTAGAATGTTGAAATTGTGTTAATTGTTAATTAGCATATGCATTTCTTCACATACTTATAATTTTTTGTGATCATAACACTAAAAATCTACTCTTGGCACATTTTATCAACAGAATACATTACTATTAACTATAGTCACCATGTTTTGCAATAGATCTCTTGAATTTATTCTTCTTATCTAATATTTCAATGACTATTTGTTGTTTTGGGATTTCCTTGGGAGTGGATTACCACATCCTTCTCCTGTTTTGTGGTGCTGGGAATCAAACTCAGGACTTCAGAGACTGCAGAGCGGCACTCTACCAACTGAGCTAAATACTTTCACCCTATCACTTCAATTTATACACTGAGCAAATAATCCAAGATGCTGGCCTTTATGAGGAAGAACACAGCATCAGGTTTGGAGGAAGACTCATTAACAACCTGCGTTATGCAGATGACACAACTCTGCTTGCTGAAAGTGAAGAGAATTTAAACATTTACTGATGAAGATCAAAGATCATAGCCTTCATTATGGGCTGCGACTAAACGTGAACAAAACAAAAATCCTTATGACTGGGTCAGAATGCAACTTCACAATAAGTGGAGAAAAGATTGAGTTTGTCCAAGATTTTGCTTTGCTTGGCTCTATAATCAACACCCATGGAAGCAGCAGTCAAGAAATTAAAAGATGCATAGCTCTAGGAAAAGCTGTGGCAAAAGATCTCTTTAGAGTGTTGAAAAGCAAAGATGTCGCGTTGAAGACAAAGGTGCATCTGACTCAAGCCATGGTATTTTCAGTCACATCATATGGTTGTGAAAGCTGGACATTGAACAAGGGGGACAGGAGAATTGATGCTTTTGAATTATGGTGCTGGAGACGTCTATTGAATATACCATGGACTACCAAAAGAACCAACAAATCTGTCCTAGAAGAAGTGCAACCAGAGTGCTCCTTAGAAGCAAGAATGGCCAGACTGTGTCTTACATATTTCAGACATGTAGTCAGGAGAGATCAATACCTAGAGAAAGATAACATGTTTGGGAGAGTGACAGGTCAATGCAAAAGAGGAAAACCTTCTACCAGATGGATTGACACAGTGTCTGCAAAAATGAGCTTAAACTTAAATAAGATCGTGTACCTGGCACAGAATTGGAAAGTGTTTTGATCTGCTGTATATAGGGTCGCTATGAGTCAGACTAAACTCCATGGTACCTAACAACAATAACAACAATCTAATATTTCTACCACACGTCTGTCTGCTTGTGATGCTGTTGGGCTTTGGGTGTTGCTGTGATGCTGAAAGCTATGCCACTGCTATCTCAAATACCAGCAGGGCCACCCATGGTGGCTTCAGCTGAGCTTTCAGACTAAGATATATTAGGGAGATGAATCTGGTAGACAACTCTTCAAACAATTGGCCATTGAAAACCCTATGAATAACAGAGAAGTACTATCAAATATAAGATCAGAAAATGAGCTTCCAGCTGTAGCCTTGTGGCATCCTATCCCGTTAGATCTCGGAAGCTAAGCAGGGTCGGGCCTGGTTAGTACCTGGATGGGAGACCGCCTGGGAACACCAGAAGCTGTAGGCTTGGGAGAAGGACCTGGCAACCCCCTCCCAAAAATGAATCTGCCACTGAAAACCCTATGAACAGCAGAGAAGCACTGACAATAGTGTTTCCCTTGTTGTACAGAGGGTCACTATGAGTCGGATACTGACTCCACGGGCATCTAACAACAACAACAAGCTGGAAAGCATTCAAGAAACTATTGCAGCAGAGTTGCCTCCTCAAAGTAGTGTCGACCTTAATGATGGGAATGGATTAAAGCCCCTGAGACATCCTTTTGCTGATGTTGCACAACTCAAAATGAGAAGAAACATAGTGATTCCAACATTGGGCTCAAACATAAAAAGTTCGTGTTTATGACACAATGTTTGGTAGTGTTTCATTCTGTTGTACATAGGCTCAGTATGAGTTGGACACAGCTCAATGGCACCTAACAACAGCAACAAAAATTTATTTATTTATTTATTTATTTATTTATTTATTTATTTATTGCAGCACTTGTGGGTTGAGCCCAGGGTCTCAAATACTTTGAAAGTGCTGTACTACTGGTCTGTACCCAAGGCCCACTTTTTATTCATTTATTTAATTTATTCATATTTTATTTTAAAGCAGGATTTTCCTAAATTTTGCAGGCTGCCCCTGGCCTCAAACTCATACTCCTCCTGACTCATTCCCACCAAGTTTTTGGGATTACAGGGGTGTTCTTATCTGATCTAACTGAAATTTTGTATCTTTATACTAAGATCTTCTCAACCTCCAGCTCCTGGTAACTACCAGTATGCTCTGTATTGTTTTTGATGAGAAATTCAGTTTTGCAAAATGGTTTTTAAAATTATATTTTATTTTGGGACTACGACATATCTTTGTGTGTATTTTATATGTTTATCTTGTTTGGGATTTTTATTTTACATTTTTATTTTTTTATTTTTGCAGTGCTAGTGCTTCAACCCATGGCCTTACACATGCTAGACAAGTGCTCTACCAGCTGAGCTATACCCCCAGCTCCCTCTGCTTGGCACTTTTCCAGGCCCTTGAATCTATATGTTTATAGGGTTTTTGTTGGTGTTATTGTTTTGGTCAAATTTGGTAAATTTTAAGCTTTTACTTCTTAGAGATTTATTTTAAAATTCCACATTTTTTTGCTTCCATGATGTTGTTGACACAATCTCACATATCAGTGATAGTGTCATATAATTCAGTCTTTTTTATTATCTGTATATACCACACACTTAATTAGAAAATGGCTTAAGGAAAAAGAATTCACTGATGAATGGAGGGAACACTTTAATGTGTATTTCTTCGTCATAAAATGTGACTCCTGAAGTCCTAGCTTTCATTCTCTGAAGTCCTTAAACAGCTGTTTGTATTCTCATTCTGTCCTGATAATGACTTTTGACAAGACAGTTACCTTGATATTAGCTGCTGTAAGAAGAGGAAGCCAAGTACCTCTACATAGGATTTTCAGAAACTCCTAGAAAATTATTTTTTCTTAATCTACTTTTAGAAAATTGGTTGGAAAAAGTGAATCAAACAGACATTTCACTTAGTATCAAAGACAGATAGGGCAGGGGAGTACGCCTTAGTTCTGTATCATAAATATATCTGTCTCATTGATTGTGACTTAATGAATATTTGTGGCATGAATTTATGAATAAATTAGGGAACTAGCAAGTGCTTTCTTTTACTAGGTAGCCCAAGGGAAGGAAGTCAACCTGAGAGTTGCTAATGGAATAATATATATCCTGAAATTTTCATGAATTAGTTAACTGCTAAGTACTTTGTCATGGAAAATAATGTAATTAAATGAGCTCTGTGTTGAGCGTTTTTCTCTTTGTAACTTTAAAAATATCACTTGACATCTTGTAAAAGATGTTGGTCAGAAAGACCTCAAAACTCTACCTTTCTGTGATATTATATGTTTAATCACATTAATCAGATGAGAGTTACCATTACTGAGGTGCCATGGTGAAAATAGATAAACAAATGCAAGGATAGGTCCTTTTACAAAAAGACTAAAAAAAGTAAAATTTGTTCATTCTAAAGGATGAAATGAGCAGTGATAAAATGCATACCTATTATATTATTGTTATTAGGTACCATCAAGTCGTGTCTGCCTCATAGCAACCCTCATAGGGTTTGCAATTACTGATTGTTTCAGGATTGCCTTGGGAGTGGGTTGCCACGTCCTTCTCCAATTTATGCAGTGCTGGGAATCGAACTTGTGACTTCAGAGACTGTAGAGTGGCGCTCTACTAACTGAGCTAAATCCCAGCCCCCACCTATTATATAGGTACAGATATATTATACATGAAATGTTAATTCAATAACCACTGTTAATATCCATAGCATGTTCTAGCTTAGAGAATGTATAGTAATCATGGGAAAGGATTCAGGAACTTAGTTCTAGAGGAAAAATTTTAAGGAAGAAAGTGGAATATTATATTTTAATAATATTTTCTTTACCTTTGCACTATTGGCTGTACCTGAGGACTGAACGACAGGTAGGTACTAAGGGTTGCAGTTAGATCTGAGAATAACATGGTCCAGAGCACCAGGGAAGAACAATATTTTACATTGGTAAGGGGAAGAGCCAATGTTATGCTTTGCTAGTTTCTAAGTTTTAGCAATAACGATGACTGAGCTAAACATATATATATATATATATATATATATATATATATATACACACACACACACATATATACATATGTATATACATATACATATATATACATATATATATGGGTTTTTTTGCCTCAAGATTAATGACAGTAATGCTAGATGCACTAAAAAAGAAACTGATCTTGCTAAAGTCTGAAACATAAATAAGGTTAGGATATCTATAAATGAGTGGGACATACTTTATCAACAGGGAGGACCCTTTCTTACCACTTCTCCTTTCTTAGTGATATGCAGTTTCTGAGACAAATAAGACGTGTCTCCATGGCTTTGGCCCAAAGTATATCATCAATTTCAAATGTAATTGAATTTCTGTCATGCTGTTCTGTCTGTGAGGATTAGATAGTTCAAAAACATAAAAATCAATGTGCTGTAACTGAAGTTAGAAAAATGTGACACCATCAGCAAGCAGTAATACACAAAAATAGGATTTAGTAAATACCTGCCTGTCTTGAACAGTCTGAATTTGGTCAAATACACTGGGAATTTTAATAGAATCACCTTTGCCAAAATGTTCTTTTATCAAATAGATAGAATCTGCATGTTGTCTATGGTGCTGGGCATATACTAGAGGAATATCTCAGCGTGGTGAGAACATTGAATTTTTTACTTCCTAAGATATTTTGTTCAAAAGGTTAACTCAACTTCATTAAAAAATCCTTCTTTTATACTTTATTCTGCATTGGCACTGGTTGTTTAATTCTTTTAAGAGACAATATTGAAGAAAATGTGAAGCATTTCATTTTCCTGCTTATTTATGGGAGTGGGCAAAAATAAAAATTAATATAAAACAAAATGTGGTTTATAAAATTGTTTCAGATAAAGATAAGACAATTCAGGTTTTCCTTAATGAGCACAAAAAAAGAATAAAACTTTCTATGGCTCGCTATCATCCTATACTCAAGTTTCCATTATCTGCAAACTCAATGCATTGCTTATCTAAGTGTTCCCACAATTAAAATCTGCTCATTCAAATTCACACCCTTCAAACTGCTTAATTTGGCAATCCATTTCCTTATGTCTATCGTTAAGACAAAGAGTTTTGTTTGTACTTTATGCTATTCTTTTACATGGACTTACCAACTCGAAATAAAACAAAAGAAGAAAAAGTAAAATAAAGACTGATATTCTCACCATACCAAGCCTAGTTATAGAGATAACTTTTCTCTTTTTTTGAACCTCCAAATCTTGGTTTAATCCATTGCAAAGCCCAATCTTATATCAGTTATCTTGTTCTGTGTAACAAATTATCCCAAAATTTAGGCCTTAAAACAACAGATGTTTATCACAGTTTCTATGGGTCAGGAATCCAGGTGTGGCTAAACTGGGTGCCCACAGCTGGGGGTATCCCAGAAGACATTAATGAAGACCATGACCAAGTTGCAGTCATCTTGAGGCTCAACTGAGACAAGACCTGCTTCAAGGTCACTTACATGGCTGTTGGCAAGGCTTACGTACTCACTAGCTGTTGACTAGCTATATTAATTTCTTACCTTGTGAAATTTTTCACAATAACTTTTTCCCAGATCCAAGGTTTTGAAAGAAAGAGAAAAGCAAGGGTGGGTTCCAAGGTAGAAACAATAGACTAATTGTGGAATGACATCCCACCACATCTACCATCTTCTAGTAAATAGAAGTGATTAAGTCTAGCTCACACTCAAGTGAAAGTATAACAACATAAAAGTGTGAACATCAGAAGGTTGAGATCATTGGGGACCATTTTAGTGGCTGCATATCACAATTCACTTCCAGCAAGGATCAACCATCCTTCTATTCATGGTCTTTACAAATGCTCCAATGCTCATCTTAGACTTCTCTTTCTCTTTGAAGCATTGATCAGCTTCATTGAATATTATCATAGCCTCCTTAAAGAGTCCATAGAATTTCTTCTTGGAATCTATAGGTACTTTGGGAGAAGGGCCTGGCAATCCACTCCCAAGGCAATCCCGAAACAGCCAGCCATTGAAAACCCTGTGAGGGTCGCTATGAGTCGGATACCGACTCGAGGGCACCTAACAACAACAACAACATAGGTACTTAGAATATATTACTTGCAATTACACGAACCCTTTCACCTATATTTGCCTCATCATCCCAATGAGAGTGTAAGCTTCTGGAGAGCAGACAACATCTCAACTTCACCTTGTCCCACTCTCTACCTAGGGCTTTGGTTCAATGCTTTCCACTTAGTAGAAATTCAATGGGTGCCTGTTTCTGTGGTTAGGAACTTTAAAAATGTTATAGGGACATGAGAAGTACACTGAGCTGGAATTCAATCATTTTTAAAATGTTACTAGTGTAGTGCTCTGGAATTCTTCCAATAAATCCATAACATAACAAGTATTCATCGTAGTACAACAATGAAAACGATTGAAGCTATAAAAGAAAGCAATTTTAAAGAAGATATATGAAATCCTCAGAATCTGTTCTGTAACACCTGTCACTTTAAATTCTAAGCATTTTAAAACTTCTAAGTTCAGGTAAAATAATACAAATGAGATGTAGGAGATGCTTTCACTCTCAAAAAGAAGACCTAAATTCAGACCATCCTAGGTACATGCTTGTGAACTTCTAAATGCTTAGAGGCATTCATAGTTTAAAACATTCATTCTTGAAAGCCTAGGTGTTCACACATGTCAAAAATGAAAGCCAGTAAAGTGGCTTTTTCTGGAAGTCTCTACTCCTCCCATCTCTGCTTTGTAGCATCAAAATGCCTAGAGGTCACAACATTAATATCCATCCTTACAGATACTCTCACCCTTCACACTCTCTTATTTCCTTTTGTGCTATAATTGTTGTTGTTGTCGTTGTTAGGTGCCGTGGAGTCGGTATCCAACTCACAGCAACCCTCTGTACAACAGGGGAAACACTATTGTCAGTGCTTCTCTGCTGTTCATAGGGTTTTCAATGGCAGACTGATTTTTGGGAGGGGGTTGCCAGGTCCAGTATTGTTTAATCTAAACAAACCTGTTTAGTATATTGAAGTTGAATTGCTTAAAAAACAGTGTTAAGGTTCTGGAGTTAAATGGAAGAAAGGAGTTGATCCAAGAAGGACATGTTTCTCTCCCTGTCTTTCTGTCTCTGTCTCTGTCTCTGTCTCTGTCTCTCTCTCTCTCTCACACACACACACACACACATATATTTACATGAAAGTCTGTTATCATTTGAGAAAATGGAATTTTTCATCTCCCTCTACAAAAATCTTTGACCTAACAACCAGAATAAAATAATGTTAATTCACTTTTAAAGAGACTGAAGTAAAAGTGTATGTGCCCGAGGATAGGATCATTTTCAGTGAATGTATTTGTATAATGTTGTCTAAAAGGACTGTGGAGAATCAGGTTAATGGGAAGTATGAAGCTCTGCCTGATGTAGACACCTGTAAAATCCAAGACAAAGTAAAATTAATTATGTGGAGGATATTGTTTAAACTTCAATCAAGTGATTGCCTTCTACTAATATCTGGGGTGGCCGGGTTTACTCAAGTGAAGAAAATTATTCTCACATGATGAGGGGGAGAAGGAATAGGGCTTCCAGGTTGTAAACTGCTTTAGATAATTTGCCACTAACTACTGTTTAATTAAAGAGGGTTAACAAATTGAAAACTGCAAATAACCACAAATGATATTTTTAACCACACCCTTGAACAAATAAGCTCCTAAATGACTTGCCACAAAATGGCAATTTTTATCATGGAAAATAGATAATTACATTTCATTTATGTAAAGCATTTCTGGTAGTCATGTTTCCCTTACATATTTATATCATTTTATCCATAGCACTTTGTTGTTGAAGAGCACATTGAAAAAGATAACTTAATCTATTTAAAAATTATATTTGTTTTCATAATAATGGATGTATGAAACTCAAGTAGAGTTCATTTTATTACTACTTTTGAATACTGGAGGTTGAACACAAGGCCTTGCTTATGGGAGGCAAGTGCTTCACCAATGAGTTGCACTCCTATCCCTCTTTTTTATTTTTTATTTTTGAGGCAGAGTTTTGCTAAGCTCTGCATGTTGCCTCTGGCCTCAAATTTGAGATCCTCCTGCCTCTGCTTCCAAAGTTACTGATTATAGTGCCCAACAAAATCATATAAAGTACCAGCTATGTGTCAGACAAGGAGTTCTTTCCTTTTAGCACTAGGAATCAAATCCAGGGCCTTGCACATGCTAGGCAAGTGCTTTAGCACTGAGTATCATTCTCAGCTCATTTTAAATAATATACAGAAATCTGTACAAATAAAGAAAAGAATAACATAGAAGTATCCAGAATAATTGAGTATGCTCTGTAGGGAAGCTCTGAGTTAAATTTCACAAGGCAAAAACTGCTTCCTATTAAAAAAAACCTACTCTCCTTACCTCTGGTTTCTTAATATTATAATAATTTCAATACACTAAACTGAAAATTTTACTGCACCTGAAGGGCATAACTCAGTTTCCTAGCACTTATCTTCTATTTACTCAGATCCCCCTGTCTTTATTTTTGCAGGAAACAAAAGCACTCAAGATCTAGCTATGATGAAAGCTTTTCCATCAAGCCCTTTATTGTCTTACCTACTGAAAGGAACATCTTTCTTATATCAGTTTCCATAGAATTTTATTTCTAGTTATCCTCTTTTATCTTTTATTATAGTGCATTTTCATACATATTCATATGAATATGTGTACATATTTATATATGTGTAGATGTGTATGTGTATGTTACCATAATATATTCTAACAAATATACTTCCCTGAGGGAAGGGTCTGTATCTCAGACATCATTTAATCTTCTGTATGCTGTCTACACACAGTTAAGCATATGCTGTCCAACCCTGGTTAGCTTCCGGGATCTGATGGAATCAGACACCACAGTGGTATGGCTGTAGGTGTGATACTTTCATACATGCACACAATATACTTTGATCATATCCATCCCCTCAGGCCACCCTTCCTCTCCCCTTAACCCCCTTCTTCTCTGTTAGCACTGTTGTTAATTTACTGTTAAGGTACTTATGGAGTTTATCAATAAAAATATCATAATAAGTATATCATTTGTTCCTTATTGATATGAATGCAGAGAGATGGCTAGAGTTTTGCTAATTGGAGACTTGGTAAGTAGGATGATATGTGAAGTTGGGGAAGTAAGTTATGTAAAGTTGAGACTGATACAGTACTTATAAAAAAAGGAGGAGATCATCTTTGATGAGCAACATTCTTTTAAAATTGTCTTTTTGTCTAGTACATGCTTGATTTTGCACAAGACAGGATTCAGGTGGGAAAACAAAGCCTAATTAGTTGTTTCTTTTTAAAACCCTTTCAATTTTAGCAGTCAAATGTTTTGCTTAGTTTTTAAAAACCATGTTTGTTTTTATGGAAGTGTTTAATCAAACACAAAAATAGAATAATATATTAACCCCTTAGGTACCCACCAAACCCCACTAAGCTACTCCTGCAACCACCAGACATTGTATCTTAATATCCACAAATATATCACTATAGATTTCTAGGCATAAAGCATTTTTTCATCAAAAACAACTTTATTGAGATATAATTCACATCATATAATTCACTCATTTAAAGTGTACAATCCAATTGTTTTTAGTTTGTTTACAGAGTTGTGAAACGATCACTGCAATCAACTTTAAAGCATTTTCATCACACACAAAAGAAATTCCTTAATCATCAGTAGTCACTCCCCCTTTTTCTCTTCCTCCCACCTATCTCCACTTGTTGTTGTTGTTGTTAGGTGCCGTCGAGTCGTGTCCGACTCATAGCGACCCTCATAGGGTTTTCAATGGCTGACTATTTCGGGATTGCCTTGGGAGTGGATTGCCAGGTCCTTCTGGCATTTTTGCGGTGCTGGGAATTGAACTCGGAACCTCAGAGACTGCAGGGCAGCGCTCTACCCACTGAGCTAAATCCCAGCCACTATCTCCTCCAGGCACTCACTTATCTATCAAGAGACAAACTATGTCTGTAGATCTAAACTTTTCTTAAAAAAAAAATTATCCCAATTCAATGCCTAAAAAATTCACTAATGTAATCAAATGTCTAGTTATGTCAAATCACCAAATAGTCACTGAAATACATTAAATTTTATTTGGGGATTTTAATCCATGTGCAAATAAAGTTCACACAATGAGATAAAAATGTCTTTTAACACCTAAAAATTATATATTTTATTTTAAGGTAGTAGTAGATGCACATGCATTTGCAAGAAATAATACAACACGATCTTATGTATCCTTTAGCCCTCTTCTTTTACTTACAAAGCTGTAGTATATTACGATGAGATTAATATTAATATGATTAAGATGCACCCCATCTTCCCTCCCATGTCTACTTGTTTTTTAACCCTGATAATTTCTAATCTGTTCCATACTTTTATAGTTTTGCTATTTTAAGAGTGCTACAAAATTTGAATCATATAGTGAATAAATGTGAAATTGGCTTTCTTCAGTGTGATTCGTCTATGATGTTGATTTAATCAGTAGTTCATTCTGATTGTTCCATACAATTGGTAGGTGTGGATGTAAAAAAAAAAGTTTGCTTATTCATTCACCAGTTATGGAAAATATGGGTTATTTCTAGTTTTTGACTATTGGGGTTTAGCTTAGTTGGTGGAGTTCTGCTCAGCTCCTTCTGAGGACCCAGGTGGTGATCTTCAGCACAGCAAAAATGGGAGAAGGAAGTGGCAATCCACTCCTAAAGCAATCCTGAAAACAGCCATTGAAAACCCTATGAGGGTCACTATATGCACCTAACAATAACAGCTACAAATATTTATGTGCAAATTTTTATGTTAGTGTAAGTTTTCCCTTATCTGGGCTAAATGCTTAACAGTGCATTTGCTGGGTCATGTGGTAGTTGCATGTTTTGCTTTTTAAGAAACTGCCTAACTATTTGCCAGAGTAGCTGTATCATTTTATAGTTCTACTAGCAGAAGGATCCAGTTTCATCACACCCTTTTTGTCACTATTTTTACATTAGCTTTTTTATAGATGTGTGGTGACATTGAATTATAGTCTCCATCTGCACTTTCCTAATGGCTTTGGTGACCTGCAGCTGTACCACTGTGGTGACTGATCCCGTCAGATCTCAGAAGCTAAGCAGGATGGGACCTGGTTAGTACTTACATGGGAGACCACCTTGAGAACACCAGGTAGGCTTGTGAGAAGGGCCTGGCAGCCCACTCAAAAC